>JADRCC010576847.1:0-18724 GCA_019843855.1 Hylomyscus alleni
CTGGCCATTGGGAGGACACCTTCGAAGCACATTACCAGTGTCCCAAATAAAGCTGTGACTCTGTTTCTCTTTCACGTTTTCAAGTTTGAAAAGATCCAGCAGCTGACCGGCGCCCCTCACACACCTGTCCCCACCCCGGATTTCCTATTTGAAATCGAGTACTTTGACCCGGCCAACACCAGATTTTATGAGACCAAAGGAGAACGAGACCTGATCTATGCCTTCCATGGCAGCCGCCTAGAGAACTTCCATTCCATCATTCACAATGGCCTGCACTGCCACCTGAACAAGGTGAGCTCGGGGCGCCTGCTGAGGAGGAGCACGGGACGGGCGTGCTGGGTCCCTGCTGGGGCACTGCTTGTGTAAAGTACATGGGGAGGTAGGTTTACCGAGGCCACAGCACTCAGAGGGACCTGCCGACCAGCAGCATTGTCACATAACCACCTGGCTAAGTACAGGCTCTCAGGCCACTGCTGACCTCTGCACAGACTAGCTCTCTGGGAGATTCCCCCATTGGTTATGGTTGGGGAAGCATCAGTGACTCCCAGCCTTAGCTCTGCATTTAGATCTCTTGAGAAACTTTAAAAAAATCCCAGTGCTGGAGCTGGAGACTTTAAAAAAAAAAAATCCCAGTATCAGGAGCTAAGAGTGCTTGCTGCTCTCGCATAGGTTCTGGGTTCAGTTCCCAGCACCAACACTGGGCAGCTCACAACTGCCTGTTGCTCTAATTCCAGAAGATCTAGCACCCTCTTCTGGCCTCCGTGAGCACTGCACAAACATGGTGGCCATCTAATCACAGCCCTTGGGAGGAAGAGACAGGCGGATTTCTGAGTTCAAGGCCAGCCTGGTCTACAGAGTGAGTTCCAGGACAACTAGAGCTATACAGAGAAACCTTGTCTTGAAAAACCAAAAAAAAAAAAAAAAAAAAAAAAGAAAAGAAAAAGAAAAAAAACCAGTATCCGGAGGGCTTGGGATGTAGCCCAGTTGGTAGAACATTTCCTCACCGTGCACTAGCCTCTGAGTCCAATTCCCAGCACGCATATAAGCTATGACCACCTATAACCCTAACACTAGGGAAGTAGAGGCACAAGGCTCTTAAGTCTAAGGTCATCCTGGGCTACTTAGGCTGTTTGATGTTAGTCTGAGCTCCACGAGACCTTTTCTCACAAAGACAGATGAAAACCACAGTGCCAACTGCGTCCCAGACCAAGTCATTGAGACACTGTGAGTGTGGGACCTATCAGGACGCTTCAACTCTCCAGTGGTCTGTGACTGGCCCTGGTCACACAGTGTGGCCCCTGGAACAGCAGCATAAGGATTACCCAGGAGAACCTTGTTAGAAATGTGGAGCCTCACTTAGATAAGCCAGTGATAACCCACACTTTAACAGGATCCCCATGTGACCATAAGCATTGTTGAGCCTCTGTCAACCCTGAGAAATTTCAGGGTGTGCCGAGACCCATGAAGGGGAGGTTCTTCCACAGAGCAGCTTTCCTCTTATTTTTATGAGTCAAAACTGTGGCAGTCACCCTCTTTCTTCTGACACTTATTCTGTCCCCTAGGAAGGAGTAGGAGGAAGCTGTCAATCTAGAGCTTGTAGCTAAACAGGCATGGTAGCCGTTTGAGTCCGTGCCCTCTCCTGTGGCACCCGTGACCACTACCCTCTGAACGCACGAGAGGGTTGGAACGGTTTCTTTATGTTCCCAGCACTAGGAGAAGCAGCAGCTGCTATCATAGGCCAGTGGCGAGGGCATCTGAGGTAGTGGGTGCTGTGCCACCCCCACCCCCACCCCCACCCCCAGGCAGAGCAGCATCTGTCTTGTCTAGATGGGCTGGCTCCAGGAGCCTGGGCTCAGCTGCAGCTGATGTAGCCCTGAGGCCGGAGAAGCTGCTTCCAGCCCTGCTGCATCTGATTAGTGAGGGTGGGTTGAGCTGAGGATGACGGCTTGTTTATGTCGGCCCTGGGCTTACTATTGGCCAGGCTACTGGAATCCAGGGGTCTCTGTCTTACCCTGCCGCTTGTCTGGAGAAGTTGCCTCAAGCCTAGGCTTCTACACTAAACCTTTGTTCAAGTACCCAGGCAGTGTGCTGCTTAGGTGAATCTAGGGGGCCTTGGGTCCATGGACTCCGTCTCTGGCCTCTCCTGTTCCTTTCCGTGAAGGTCTCCCTTGACGTAGCTCCTGTCCGGGGGCAGGGGGAAGCTGTGAAACTATATTGCAGGTGGAAATGTCCTAGGTCTCTCTCATGCTCTCTGCTGACAGCAGCCAGGCACAAAGTTTTGAACCCCAGGAACCGAAAACATTCGTAGAACTTAAGTAGAGGAGGGAGCGAGTAATGGGGAGGGAGCGTCGGGATGACTCAGTGGGGAAAGGGGCTTGCTACTAAGCCTTCTATCACTGGCACTCACAAGGCAGAACCGAGAACCAACTCCCACTAGTTATTTACCTAAGTGTGCAGGCACACGCGCACACACACACACTCAGGGAGGGAGGGAGAGTCCTAGACGTCTTCTTAGCCCACACCAACACAGAGTAACACTCACCCCACATTCTTGCCAGACTCCCCATTTAGTCCTAGTTTCTGTTCAAAGGACTCATTTCTTTTTCAAGTACTAGGGTGACTTTACTTTTGCAAACCCATAGCTGTAGCTATGTTTAATGCATTGATACATGAGAATTACTGTTAGAACAGCAGCACCTGTGATGGCATGCCCACCCGTGACTGCCTCCATCTCTTGTACGTCAGAGAGACTGAGCAAGCACATTAGGTTTTGTATGAGAGAGAGAGAGAGGGAGGGAGGCGGGGGCGGGGGGGGAAGCGATTGTGCTGCTGAGTGAGGACTGAACTACTCAGGGCCTGTGAATGCTTACACGAGTTCTACCACTGAGCTATACCCCAGCTCTACCTTATGTTTTTGAATCATGGACTTAAAGCCTATGGAAGAGGAACCCTTACCACCATTTTGTAGGAGTAGACACTGGACACAGAATTTATGTAACCCATTGGAAAATTGAAACTGAGGTCTGTTTGAACTCTGATATCATTGTTGGTTTTTCCATTCAACCTTGACCACAAGGTACAGCTCGTTTGCCAGGCTAGGTGGCCAAATCCACAGTCGGTTAAACTGTTGTCAGATGGGAATGTGTTTAGTAACAAGCTCTATGATGACATCAGAGGTTATTTGATATTATTGTCTTAAAGGGGTTGGGGGAGCGTGAAATTTTCTGTGTTTGCAGCTCTGTGGAAGAAGGACATGTGCCATCTGTGACGCCAACTCTCATTCATTTTTGTGTGTTTCTTTTCTGTCATGTCTGCTGTTCCAGACTTCTCTGTTTGGAGAGGGGACCTACCTCACAAGTGACTTGAGTCTGGCCCTCATTTACAGTCCTCATGGCCATGGGTGGCAGCATAGCCTCCTTGGCCCAATCCTTAGCTGTGTAGCTGTGTGTGAGGTCATCGATCATCCAGATGTCAAGTGCCAAACCAAGAAGAAGGGTGAGTGAGTGTTTGACCCAGGCTTGGCTGCTGGCACTTGCTCCTGGCCCAGGAGTGGGGCGGAGGGCCACCGCATGCTTACAGATGGATTGGTCCAGAGCAATACAGGGCAGAGGCTGGCCTTCAAGGAGGGAAATGTCTTCTCAGGGATTGAACATATGATAGAGAAAGATCAGACATACCTTTAATCCCAGCACTTGGGAGGCAGAGGCTGGTAGATCTCTGAGTTTGAGGCTAGCCTGGTCTACAGAGTGAGTTCTAAGACAGCTGGGATTATATAGGGAGACCCTGTCTCAAAAAACAAAAGAAAACAAACAAACAAGAAAAAGGTCAGATGCTGCAGGTAGGAGTCAAGGCATGCTGGGGGAGGGGCTGACATGGGGCAGCTGAGTGGGCCCAAGTAGCCAAGGAAAGCTTTGGGAAGGTCTGACAGGGTCTGACAGATGGAGGATGGAGAAATAGCTAGTGGTCAGCAGTGTTTGCTGCGCTCCCAGAGGACCTGAGCTCAGTTCCCAGCACCCACGCTGTGGGATTCGCCGTGACTCCAAATTCAGGGAATACCTTCTCTTGGCTTCAGGGGTACCAGACATTCATGTGGTGCACGTATATACATTCACGTAAAACACTCCAACATAGGAAACAAAAATGAAAAAAAAAAAAAGAACTGGACAAATAGAAGCTAGTGTGTAAGGGGAGGGCATGACTCCCTGAGAGTCAGAATTGGTGTTATAATGGGCACCTGGCATCAGTGGAGAACACTGGAGTGGGCTGGAATCCCCAGATGACCGCAGAGCCATCTGAGGCCATGGACTCTCCTGGAGCAGATAGCAAGGAGCCACTTTAACTCCACTGCTCTGAGGTGTCCCTTAGGCCGAGTGCCCTGTGCCTCCCTCTGGGTCACCTTCCCCCAAGGCAGAAGAGTCATAGGACTGCCATTCCAGTCTCCAAACTGGGCTGTTGTCTTTACTAAGAAGAAGAGAATTCAAGACGTGGGCTGTTCTGCCCTCTAATATGAAACAACTGGATCCCAAGGAACAGGCCCAGGTCTGACACCATCCTCCCAAACCAGACAGCACGAACAACGCTCGCTCGCTTGCTTGCATTCGTAATTCTTAGCAAGTTTGCATAAGGCGACATTAAACATCAAAACACTGTTCAGCCTCCGCTGCCACAGACCCTGGCTTGTGTTTGGTAAAAAGCAAAGCTCACATGCTGACTCTCTTCCTCCCTCTCTTTTAGACTCACCTAGCACGCACTAGGACCTGGGTTCAACGCATGCACATAAAATCCACAACAAAAAAGCAATTTGCTGGGTGTGGTAATGTAATATAATCTCAGTTCATAGGAATTAGAATAAGGAGGATCAGAAGATCAAGGCTAACCTTAGCTACATAGTGAGTTTGAGGTTAGCCTTGGCTACATGAAACCCAGTCTCAAAATCCTAAAAAAAAATAAAAGGATAAAGCCAGGTATGGTGGTGCACATCTTTAATCTCAGCATGTACAAGGCACAGGCAGGCTGATCTCAGTGTGTACAAGGCTAGCCTGATCTGCATAGTTCCAGGCTAGATGGAGCCACGCAGGGAGATTCTGTCTCAAAAATAATAATAATAATAATAATAATAATAATAATAATAATAATAATAATAATAATAATAAATTTTTTAAAGCACCTTCAGGCTGGAGAGATGGCTCAGGGGTTAAGAGCACTAGCCGCTCTTCCAGAGGTCCTGAGTTCAATTCCTAGCAAGCACATGGTGGCTCACAATGGTGAGCGTTAGGTATGCGTTTACCTTCTTTTTTTCAGATTCCAAGGAAATAGACCGCAGCAGAGCAAGAATCAAGCACAGTGAGGGGGGAGAGATTCCCCCGAAGTACTTTGTAGTCACCAATAACCAACTTCTGCGGGTGAAGTACCTACTGGTGTATTCCCAGAAGCAGCCCAAGAGGTAAGAAGATGGTCCCTCCATGAGAGTTAGGAGATGGCTATCGACTGTGTTCAGAATGTCGGTGCTCAGTCATCAGCATCCCTTTCCCCGGGCCTCAGGCCTCCGATGGATGTAAAGCGTATTTCCCATAATGCTGGACAGCGGAGGAAGAAGTTGGGAAGTCAGTTGGGAACTCAGGGTCCTTAGGAGGACTGGTGGGAGGATGCTCACACACACACACACACACACAAACACATATACACGTACACACACACACACAAGTTAGTAAAAGAAAAAAAAAGATTTAAGATCCAAGTCACTGTCTAGACAGAGCTGGGGCATCTTTTTAGATAACAAACCCTTAATTAAAGAGGAAAAAAACGATTTATAAAAGGTAATTAGAGGAGCTAAAAAGGGACGAGCAGGGTGAGCTCATTGCTAGCTGTCTTTGTGCATTTAGAAAATGTTCTGTTGAAAGGTGTGGTAACAGTGCCAGGGCAAATGGCCCTAGCCCTCTAGAGCCACGCGAAGCTTCACTCAGCAGCTCACACAGAGGATGAAATCCATCCTGTTGTGTTCTCTGAGCCAGAACTTCTTGCATACACTTAAAACAAAAATGCTTTTCCGGAGTTGCCAACACTCTCTCCCTCTGGGCAGGGCCTCGAGCCAGCTCTCCTGGTTGTCCAGCCATTGGTTCATGATCATGATGTTCCTGTATCTGCTGCTGCTGATCATTGTGAGTGTCACCAACTCCTCTGCTTTCCAACACTTCTGGAATCGTGTGAAGAGATGATCCCAGATGCTTGGAATGCGGCCACTCACCATGTGCCTTACAGACGCTTGTCCTCTACCTCCTGCATGTCACATCTGGTCAGGTCGAGTCTGGGGACCAGTTGCAGGGGTGCACAGGACAATTTTTATATGCCATAAGTGTACTGATTGCCTTTGTTGATGTGCCCAGACACAATCCAGTCAGTGGGGGACCCCTGGCCCCTCACTTGTCGGTTTCAGGGGTGTTCTACCATCTGCTTCCTCCTAAACAGTCTAGGGAGGTGGCTCTTCAGCCAGGGCCAAAGGAAAAAGTCCTGCTGCGTTTAAAAGCAAAGTGTCCAAGCTGTCCGTGGTGTGTTTACAGTTGCCCAGATGGAGGCCGGCCCTGATGCTAATGCCTTTTGGAAGGCAGAGCATGTACAACGGGAACGATAAATCATTAGGCGGCTGCCTTGTTTTGACTCAAGACACCCAAGAGGGACAGTCGTGTTTCTCATAAAAATATCAGTGGGATCGTTTGGGGATTCCATCGGCTTTAGTCTGCGGGTGCAAAACATTTTAACAGTTTTCTCAGATCAACAACAGTCTCTGCCACAGCTGTACCCCCCTCCCTCCTTAACCACACGAGAGGAGGAGACACAGGAGGGATAACAAAATGCAGATTTAACAACTAGCAACTCTGTCATCTTTTTCTAAAAATGGCCAACTGCTGATTACTGCTCCAACAGAACCAAATGTTTGCGTTTCCGTTTTTGTTGTTGTTTGTTTGACAAGCTAGCCTCTAGAGCGAAATAGAGGGGGAGATGTGTGAGCGTGGAGCACCAAGGGGCTGGATCCACAGCCTCTTTCTGGTTTTATTACGGAGAAGGGTCCAAGCCATAGGCTCACCAGGGTCCTCATTCCCACGAAGCTGCCTTGATACACAACACTCTAGGCTTTCGGGGGCCTGGTGGCCATCAAGGCAGAGGCCTGCCTCAGTGGGCCACAGGTCTCCATGGGCTGAGACTCCGTCTGAGGAGCCTGAGCTTGAGTTGTAAGCAGAGCCCCAGCCATCTTTGCTGTGTTGTTTATTCCCTCCTTCCTGCCAGGCTTCCGCCGAGGAAGAACCCTGTCTACTGGGAATGGAGTTTCCATAGAGAGGAGAAAATCATTTTTTTCCTGTAAATTGTGAAACTTGTGAAAAAGCCACTGTCATGATTTTTAAATCAAGTAGTGGGACATTTAAAAAACAATAAAGATATTTTCCTAAATACCAAGTTGTCTGTGACTGTCTGCAGCCTCAGCTCAAGTGAGCTGTGTGTGTGTGAATGGGGTCGGGGTCTGAGACAAGACAGAGAGGCCTGTACCACGTTCTCAGATATCGCTCCAGTCAACCCTCCTCTCCTTCAGTTTTCCAGCGACATTGGCTGGGGACCAAGAACGGACTGCATGAACCTACGGGAACATTTCAGAGCTAAAACTACAACACAGCTTCAGTGCCCTGTCCCACAAATCACAGAGCTGCACTCAACTGAAACCTAAAAGAGCAGTCGGTATAAGCCAAGAGAGGAGAAAAGTGTCTCAGACAGTGGGAATATGCAGAGCGCTTGAAACCTCAGATCGGAATGGAGGAAGGAGATGAACTGAGCAGGCTAGCAAGCAGACAGGGCAAAGCTAAAGGACAATGGGGGGCTTTGGTTTGTTTTGAAGCAAGGTGTCATGTAATCCAGGTTGGCCTTGAACTTCCTATATATTTAAGAATTACCTGAACTTCTGATCTTCCTGTCTCTACTTCCTGGGTGCTGAGAAAACCAGGTATGGGACACCGGGTCTGGTTTTATTTTTTTGGTTTTTAAAATTTTTTATTTATTTTAATGTGTATGGGTTTTGTCTGCATATTAAGTCTGCATCGTGTGTATGCAGTACTCATGAAGACAAGAAGAGGGCACCAGATCCCCTGAGATGGGAGTTACAGAGTTTAGCTTTTTAAGCTACCCTGAGGATGCTGGGAATCAAACCTCAGGCTCCTCTGCAAGAGCAGCCAGTGCTCTTCATCCCTGCGCCATCTCTCCTGCCCCGTTTTAAGTTTTTCCATGTGTTTTGAACCCAAGGCCTTGTTCATACAAGGCAAGCATATACCACGGAACTATATCTAAAGATCCCCACTTCTGGTTTTAAAAGAAATCAAGACATTTCCAAACTACGGGTGTGAAGCACTGTGCTTATTTTGTTGTACAGTGAGTGTCCCAGCCCTGGCAGAGGGTCATTGGAGGTGGCGTGTGACCTCTTGGTACCTGGAAATAATTAGGAAGGAAGGGAAGCAAGTCCTAAGAGACTCAGCTCCACTCAGCAACCTGCTCTAAGTTTAAGGCAGATGTCATGAGAACAGTGGCTCAGGAGAAGGCAAGCTGGCAGCCCAGGGGCAGAGCTCAGGAGGAGAAAGCAGCCTCCTCCATGTCTTTTGAACCCAACATGGAGGAAAATAGCCGGGGTAGTTGATGGCAGAGGTGGTTAAATGGCTCAGGGGTCACCACCTCATATTGGGGTCCTGCCTCCTTGACCTTGTGAGACACCCCCCCCCCATACAAACCATTGTCTGGAGTGCAGCTTTCTGAGAGGCGTCAAGTGGGCCTCTCACACAGGTAAGAAGGGCTCAGAATCCTGTGAACTAAGAGTGTATTACTGAATAGATGAGAGGGGAGCGTATGCAATTCACGGTTGATTCTTTCCACGGTTAATTCATTCCACTAAATAGCGATTGCCTCCCAAGCCAGGCCAGGGGTGGGGACTTGATTTAAAGAGCTCAATTCAGGTGTTTTTCTTTATGACATGCCCACATCCCATCTGCGCCCATCCACTGCTAAACCCAGGAGGTTTGTATTGGCATGGAATCTGCCGAACTCGCCCTCCCCGTTGCCATGGTGACTCCTAGGCCCCCCCCCTTCCCCGGGATTGGACTCAGTTCTTCACTGGAGCAAACAGGACCACACCCTCCCCAAGCCCCTTTAATACTCCTGCCCCCCACACACACCACATGCTTGATCCCCTGGGTTTTCCATCTCTTGGTCTGTTTGTTTTTTGCCTTTGTCCACTCTTACCATGGGTTTTTGTTTGTTTCCCAACTGTCTGGTGCTGCGCACCATGGAGACGGTGTCCTGGGCTGCCTCTAACCCTGATCTGGTTAGGAACCCCTCCGCTTTGCGTGTATCTCCAACCTGATGTTCAGAACATCCAAAACAAACCCCGACATTCCAAAGCAAGATAGAAACCACCGTCCCCACCCACTCTGCTGGCGCCCTGATCCACCTGGAAAGGGTTTTTGAAAATTTCCAGTGTTCCGCAGCAGTGTCCATGGGCTGGACGGAAAGCGGTGTCTATTGAGCATTTTAGACCCAAAGAGCTGTGCCTTGGGTGAAGTTGATATTTTCTGCGTTAAAATTCTACTGGAAGCTTCCTGAGGGCAAGGCTCACAGGACTAATAAATACATTTGTCTCGGTCGGTGTGCTCAAGAGAAGTTTGTTGAGTGAAGAAATGAAAAAGTTCTCGGAATCTACGAACCACCACCCCAACCTTAAAGCAGAGAGTGCTGGTTGAATGACAGCTAAAGGCTTTGGAATTAGACCTCAGGGAAGGGGGTAGATGGGGTTGACTGGCCGAAGGCTCCTGAAGTGGGCAGCACGGAGCTTGCATTTTCAAATGCAAATGGCCTGAAAGGTGGAAAACTGGATTTTGAAGCTTATTCACACAGGGGTCAATGACTGATAGCAAAGCCTTTTCAGCCAGGCATTGTGCTCACACCTGTAATCTAGACACTTGGGCAGCTGCCAGGCCTGGGCTTGGTGGCACACTGCTTTACTCTTAGCACTTGGGAGGCAGAGGCAGGTAGGTCTCTGTGAGTTCAAGGCCAGCCTGGTCTACACAGAGAAACCCTGTCTCAAACAACAACAACAAAGTAGTACCCTGCACAGCTCTTCCAGAGGACCTGAGTATGGTTCCTAGTACCCGGGGTAGGGGGCTGAGGTATAGGTGGATGGATAAAAGGCAGATGATGATGGACAATCTGTAGCATAGGCTGGCCTCATCAAGCCTGTGGCAATCCTTCTGCCTCAGCCTAGTAGATATTTTTGTTTGTTGGCTTTGTTGGTTTCTCTGAGTAACCCTGAGTTCAGCCTGGAACTCACTCTGTAGACCAGGCTGGATTTGAACTCATAGATCTGCCTGCCTCTGCCTCCCAAGTGCTGGGATTAAAGGTGCGTACCACCATCCTGCAGTGCATACTTTTGACAGCTGAGCTGAATCCCCTGCCTCCACCTATAGTTTAGATGGTAGTGGTTGGACTTTATTTATTTTTTATTTATTTATTTATTATTTTAAATAGGTACACTGTAGCTGACTTCAGAAGCACCAGAAGAGGGCGTCAGATTTCATTATGGGTGGTTGTGAGCCACCATGTGGTTGCTAGGATTTGAACTCACGACCTTCGGAAGAGCAGTCAGTGCTCTTACCCACTAAGCCATCTCACCAGCCCTATTTATTTATTTTATGTATGTGAGTACACTCTCTTCAGACACACCAGAAGAGGGCATCAGATGCCATTACAGATGGTTGTGAGCCACCTCGTGCTTGCTGGGAATTGAACTCAGGACCTAACTACTGAGCCATCTCTCTAGGCCAAGTCTCATCCTTCTAGAGCTTTGATTCCCTCTCTCATGTCCTCTGCATCAGGCCACCTGCTCTTGTTACCCGGGGTCCACTCACTCTCCTGGTACTGACCGCACTCTGACACTGAGCTGTCAGCCCGTTTCCTCCTCTCCCTGGATCCTGGTAAAGCAGGCTGTCTTTCCATCATCCACCCACTCTGAGCAGAGCAGTAGCTGGCTTCAGATGTGGGCATGAGACCCAACTGGATAATAAAGTCTCACCGAGATGAAGTCCAGTTGTGGATGCTCCTGGAAAAGAGACTTGTATTTCCCCTGGTCCCAGTGGTGAGAGGCTGACCTTCTGCTGACCTTTCTGCTGGCTTCGTCACTATTTACATTTTGTTTTTGAGGCAGGGTCTGCGTCACTATTTACATTTTGTTTTTGAGGCAGGGTCTGCCGTGTAGCCTGGCATGGCATGGGACTCAGCCTTACTGCCTCTGCCTCCCAAGTGATATATTATAGGCATGAGCTCTCCTGCAGACCCTGTTGGCGCCTTGCTCCCATGTAAAGCCACAGACTGATACCAGCACAGTGGGAAACAGGGCACAGAACCTGTGAAGGTGTTTGACACTGAAACAAGTGCTTAAAACCAGGCTTTTCACTTGGTGATCAGTGCATTCTTCGTGATTTAACAAAGCTAAATTGGGTCTAGTGAGAAATAAAGGTGTGTGAATTGGTGGAGGGGGTTCTTAGCTGATGCCCTCAGCTGTCCCGGATTCTCTTTAAGTGTAAATCTATGAATTATTGGGGGATTCGAGGAGGGGCGGGGTGGGAATGTGGCGTTTAGGCTGAGGAGTCTGGATCACTGAGGTTTGATTGCTGTGATAAGCCATGGATGATCCCACAATGCACGCAAATGTACACAAGATAAGAGACAGACCCCAGAAAGTGTGGACTTGTCAGCTGGGGCAAGGAATAATAATGGAAGCAGGCGGGCACAAGCTCCAGCTGGAGAAGCTGTCTCAGGGACAAAGACCCTGGCTGACAGTGAAGAAAGTGACAGACCCAGGGGGTGGAAAAATCCCCCTCTCCAGAGCCTAAACTCTGCCTAGTTAAACAGGGGCCACGTGGTGGAGTAGATCCCATGGGGAGTCTCCCCTGGTGTTTACTCATTAGCCAGAGCCTTGTATTCAACCCTGGTCACCTATCTAGCCCGGTCACTGCAGGTCCATGAGATGAGCATAAGACCTTGAGTGAGGACACTGAGTGAGGGGCAGGCGGGGTCCTCCCTCCCTCCCATCCTGGCTGCTGCTCAGCCTGCCGCGATGATGGTTTCTTCGAGACAACAAATTTAGGAGCTGCCAGCAGCCAGTCCTCCTCTGATTGTCTGAGTTGTTCTGGACATCAGAGAATAAACAGCCTCCACTGTCTGGCCAGCTGTGCTGAGCAGTCTTTCTGTCTTCTGCTGCTGCTAGCTGGCGGGGTTACAATGCCGTGTTCCCCTCCCGCTGAGGTCTGGGGGGGCCTGGAAGTGGAAGGAGGGTGAGGGAGAGCCTATGTGTATCTCTAGATTAGAGAAGACAGACACTCTTTCTGAGTCTCTATTTTGCTCCAGTATCAGGCATTTCAGCCTCAAATCCTCATTTAGGCTTGTTTGTTTCTTTGTTTTGTTTAAGACAGTGTCTCACATAACCTAGGCTGCTCTCAATTTTGCACTTTAGCCAAGGATGACCCTAAACTTCTGATCTTCCTGCCTCCACCTTCTGAGAGCTGAGATCACAGCATACACAGCATACATTGGTTTATGGAGGATGCAACCCAGGACTTCAACTGAGCTATTGTATATCTTTTTTTTTTTTTTAAGTTTTTCAAGACAGAGTTTCTCTGTATAGCCCTGGCTGTCCTGGAACTCACTCTGTAGACCAGGCTGACTTTGAACTCAGAAATCTGCCTGCCTCTGCCTCCCAAGTGCTGGGATTAAAGGTGTGCGCCACCACTGCCCGGCTATTGTATACTTAACCTGGGTTTCAACCCTGTCAGTTGGGAAGGAGACCACTACAGCCTCACTGTCCCTGGGGTTGGAGTTCTTTAACCCGGGGTGTCTATGGCTTGAAATGTGACCTGCAGCTCTCACATCCCAATGGTTTGTTTCACAGAAGTGGAAAGAGAGGTAGCTGTGAGGCAGAATGAGACTGGACTGACGTTTGGCCCCTAAGCCGTGGAGTGATGCAGACACTGCAGTGATGTGGACACTGCTTGATGACATAATGGGCGGCCCATGCATTTGAAGGGGAGCAGGGTGTTCTCATCCTAGGCCTGTTTTGGAGATCAAGCTCGTGACTGGGCTGTTTCCTGAGAAGAAGACGGCCACTGGAAAAGTACTGGTTACCAGGCTCTGCTAAGTCATCTTGTCAAGAGCAGAGCTGGCGCAGCAGGGTCTCTGCTACGGTCTGAAGAGTCCAGGGGTTGGTCCAAGCTTGGCCAGGTCATGAGAGAAGCCAGGGACTAAAGGCAGAGTCCTCAGGAAAGGGAACCCCATTCCCCAACACTCAGTTTCTATGCCCTAGGATCCTGGCCTTAGATTACTGAGGGGAGGGAGTGGCTTCCAGCCAGCTGTAGCAGGAATTCCTTTAGGATTCCTAGCCCTCTTTCCCTTTCTAGCTGTAGACAGGAGGGTAGGAAGCAGACAGCGTGGGAGGGTTGGGGTAGCTCATGGGTCTCTGTGGACATGTTTCTCGGTCTTGGTATGGCTTGGGCCTCGGGCTGTGCTTTCCTTTGTCCAGCTGTCCATGTCTGTGTGGGTTTGTGTGATGGTCCTGCGCTTGCCGGTGTGGGCAGCTGTGTTTCTGGTGGGAGACAGTTTCTTTGGTAGAAAGTGTGCTTATGTATATTTAGGCCTGGGTGTAAGTGTCCACACTGAGTAAGCCTTTGTGTGTGGGTGTCATAGAGGATAAACCAGGCCCTTCTGCGTCTTCTCAGAGATGAGTAGACTTGCCCCTATGAGGTCATTTTGGAGTAAATGTGACCTTGTCTTTATAGATGTTAAGCTTAGGTGTATGTCTGTGGAAACTTGCATATAGTAGATCCAGAGTCTCTTTGAACACGTAGGTGACATCTTTGTATTTATACAGAAACATTCATCTTACACTCATTGATTCATTCATAGAATTATATCCTCGGGGTGGAGAGCCAGAGGTACTGAGTTCAATTCCCAGCAACCATCTGTAATGGGGTCTGATGCCCTCTTCTGGTGTGTGTCTGAAGACAGCTACAGTGTACTCACATAAATAAAATAAATAAGTCTTTTAAAAAAATTATATCATTGCCAGACGGTGGTGGTGCACGCCTTTAGACCCAGCACTAGGGAGGCAGAGGCAGGCGGATTTCTGAGTTCGAGGCCAGCCTGGTCTACAGAGTAAGTTCCAGGACAGCCAGGGCTATACAGAGATACAGAGAAACCCTGTCTCAAAAAAAAAATAAAATAAAATAAAATAAAATTATATCTTCATTTATTCAGAAGACATGTCTGAAGTGCTTGCTTGGTGCTGTCCTGTACTTGGCACTGAAAATCTAGAGCAGTACTGGTGACCCAAGCAGAGCCATGCTGGGGCTTTGGGGGACCCTTCTCCTTCTTGTCTATTTTGTATGGGATGGACCTATGACAGGAAAAGATCTAAGAGCAATATGCATCAGCCCATGTGTCTAGTGTATACCTTTGCCTGTACACGCCTGTGTGACTGCCTCCATGTTAGCTATATGTATGTCTGATTGCCTAGAGGGCATAGCCCTCAGCTTTTCTCTGCTGGGGTTGACTTAGGACATTTAGAGGTGCTGGGGTGCTAGAAGATCACCCATCAAGAGTTCAAGCTCCTGCTCCTACACCCAGTTTGGGTCTGATCTATGGAATAGTATAGCATAAAACTATAGAATGAAGGTTAGTTTAGAGAAAGAATTCGGTTAATACTTTTTAAAATATTTAGTGTGTGTGAGAGAGGGGTGGGGTGGGAGAGAGAGAGGTGGAGGGAGGGGGAAGAGAGAGAGGAGAACACATGTAAAGGTCAGAGGACAGCATGTGAGAGCCAGGTCTCTCCTACCTTGTGAGTCACATGGATTGAACTCAGGTCATCAGGTTTAGTGGCAAGCAAGTCATTTTGCTGGCCCGGGAGTTAAGGAATCTTTAGAGCTCAGTTTAGGAGACGCTGGAATCTTTGGGCCTTCTTCAGGAGTATTAAGAGCATTAGAGAAAACAGCATGTGAAGGGTTGAGGATCATGGCATCTGGTAAGTAGGTGCTCAATAAATACTTGCTTCTGTCCTTGCCATACCCCATCACTCCTGGGTCCAAGGAACATACTAATTGAATTCATTTAAAGCACATGCCAGGTAGTTCTGACCTGTTGTGATTCAGGAACGGTTCAATAAAACCTAGCTCTTTCTTTAATGCTAGGTGAGCAGTTCCATCCACCTTTTCACCCTACTCCAAGGTGGGGCTTTGATACCTTGTAGTCAAATGGACCCAGAGGTACTATGAATCATAGGTTCAATGCTTTCTTCCACCTGGACAGTCTTCGGCCTAACTCAGGGCTGCAGCATGCTGAGCTCAGCAGGATCAGGCACAGGGTAGGGCTGGGTCAAGTCAGGCCTCAGCTCCTTGACATGTCTGCACCTGCTTGCCCAGCCCAGCTCCGGCAGCTGTCCTCATGGTTGACATTCTTAGGTGGGGATCTCTCTGCTCCTGGCATGGGTGGCCTTGAGATCTGGGTGCACTGGAGAGACAGACCTCCATGACTTCTGTCCCCTCGAGGCCTCTTAGAAGGGCTGAGTTCCAGAAGGGATAACACACAAGGTGGGGTGGGGCAGGAGGCAGCCTGAGTTAGTGGGGTGCTCATCTTGGGAATCCCCTGGAACCTGCTAAAACTGGCGGCTCCTCTGCTCTCCTGAAATATCCCTGACCTGGAGGGAATGAAGGAGGGGTGTAGGGTGCAGCCAGTGATGCAGGCTGGGAAATGCACTAAAAGGGAGCTCAAGGTGGCCCAGGGCCTAGGGAAGGCAGGAGAGGGTCTGCCTGCACTCCAGGTCACCTCACCCTCCTCCAGTTGGGACTGGCAGACAATTTGGTGGTTTCGCAGGCTCAGAGCACAGGGTTTCTTTCACGGGTGGAAGTGGTTTACAATCAGGAAGCCCCTATGGAATCTTGTGAATGTTGCTCTCAGGTCTCCTTATGTAGCCCAGGTTAGAGTTAATCTCACCGTGTAGTGAAGACAGGCCTCAGACTTGCCACAATCCTCATGCTTCAGCTTCCCAAATGCTAGGATTCCAAGCATGTACCACCACACTTGGTCCCTGGGAGCTGGGGGTGTCTTTGTGACAGTTCCCCGACACCTCTACGATTTTCTGTTTGGGATCCGAAATGGGAATTTTCCTACTGAAAAAAAAATTATTGAAAGGAAGGGAGACATTGGTAGATTGTAGCCAAAGTAATGTGTTTAAGGAAACTTCTGCTTCATGCTGGCCCTGGCCAGGGCAGGGAATGTCTGGTCAAAGAGCTGGTGACGGCCAGGGTCTCTGCAAGTAAACAGGTCTCCTCCGATGGCCAATGGCCGCTCTGAGCTCATTTCCCTCAGCGGGTGAGATGGAGGAATGACGTCATCACGAGTGGGGGGGGGGCCTCCTGGTCATGGAGTTTGTCAGTGTGCAGGATGCAGGCTACAGGATCACTGGCGGCTAATGCCTCTGTTGGTTATTGGGAACAGCTGCTTCCCGTAGAAGCCGCTAGGATGTCCTCCTACGCACCGACTCCATCCAGCCACATCCATGACCCCGCAGCAGAGGTGTTTCTGGGGATGCCTGGGATTAACTGTCCCAGCCCTTACTACTTTCCACTCGAGACCTTGCCCTCCTCCAGGATCAAGGCCTCCCTTGGACTAAGGAAGGTCACTGAGGGTGGGTTCACTTAGAGGCACAGGCTTATGTCCTGTTCCCGCATCCCCACCCCACCCCCAGAGCTTGGGCAGTGGCAACGTGCAACACTGCCTGTCTCCTGGGGCTAGACAGCCAACTCCAGCAGGGGAGTTTCCATGAGCAGAGAGCCCAGGCCTGAGGGAACAGCAGTGGGTAAAAGGGAAGCCACAAAGCCATCTCTGTGGTTCCACAGGCTCTTCCTGAGCACTGCCATCCCAGATGAGGCTTTTATGGGGTCCAAAAGCCCTCCAGCGGTCTCTGAGCCCCAGCTGCCAGGGGTGGAGACAGGTTCACAGTCTCTCTACTCCCCCGCACAGCAAGACTTCACTTCCTGGCGGGAGAGTCATGAGCCGTGGAACTCAGTAGAGAGTGGGCCAGAAACTTCTTGGAAGGAAGCCTGGGTCTTTTGCTTTGTTGTCACCCCAGGATTTACTGTGGGCTCATCAGTCAACAGACCCACCCCAGAGAGCAACCCACCCAATTCAAGGGCTGCCTGACCTGTTCCCGGCTGAACCTAGACCTCAGGCTGGCTGACAGGCTTGACAGCGACTCTTGATGTACAGCTTGTCTGACCACAGGGCCAGTCTGCTGTTCTTCTCCTTAGTCAACACTACCCTACCTAGTTTGTGCCAAATCTTTGCTGGATGAAGCAGATATAGGCACAAAGATAGAAGGCAAGATTCTCCATTTTAGGGAGTTGACGGAGAAGCAAATGATGAGTTTGATCTACACTTTTTTTTTTTTTAAATCATGAAGGGAGCAGATGAGGTTCCATGGAAGACAGATGTCTATAGGCCTTACCCTGGTTACAGTGGGGGATGGAGAATAAGAAAGGACTATGCAGGAGTATATGGAAGAGATGCCGGTAAGGAGAGAAACAACTCTGAGGTATGGGGTCCCCCAACATTGAAAACAAGAGAAGACCCAACCCCAAAGCATGGGTCTTAGAACAATGAGAAGACCCGTGTGCCTGAGGCATGGGAGTAGCAGAAAGAGTAGAAGTGAGTGGGAAAACAGGGCAGGAGCCTCCTCACGAGCCACAGGGAGGATTTAGGTGTAGGGGAAGATCTTGGAGACTCTAGGAAAAGTGTGGCACATCCAAGAACACAGAGAATGAAATGGATGTCAAACATCTGAGGAAGAAATAACACCAACTTTAGAGTAAGTCTTCCTAAAAATTGACAAGGAAGGAATACTTCCCCACCTATTCCACAAAGCCAGTATCACTCTGACAATAGATACAAAGATATTCTAGAAAATGAAAATCACAGGTCCACCAGACCCAGTGATCCCAGTCACCTGAAAGGGTGAGGCAGGAGGATTTGCTGAGAACTCCAGGCCAGCCAGGGTCACATGGTAAGTTCCAGTATGAACACAAGTTTCAGAGAGAGACAGACAGACAGAGACACAGACAGACAGAGAGAGACAGAGGGAAGGAGAGAAAGAGACAAAGGGAAAGAGGAGGGAGGGAAGGAGGGAGGGAGGGAGGGAGGAAGGGAAAGGCAGAGAAAGACAAAGGAAGGGAGGGAAAGAGTGAATTATAAAACATAACCAACAAAGGACTTCGATGTAGAATACAGGTTTTTTTTTCTTTTACTCATTATTATATATGTCAAGAGGATAACTTTGTAGAGCCAGTTCTCTTCCCACGCTTTTGTGGCTTCTTGGGATTGAACTCAGATCATCAGGCTTGTGCAGGCTTTTACCAGCTGAGCCATCTTGCTCTCCCTAGAACATAGTTTTTGAGAAACAGTCGTGTGTGGTGGTGCATAGAGTAGAGATGTGGAGACATGGAGATCAGGAGTTGAAGGCTATCCTTAGATACACAGCAACTATGAAGCAAGCCTAGGCTATATGAGATCACAGCTTTTAAAGAGTGACAGCTGAAGTTGACCTCTTGCTTACACACACACACACACACACACACACACACACACACACACACACACA
>JADRCC010576848.1:0-19874 GCA_019843855.1 Hylomyscus alleni
AAAAAAAAAAGCTAAAATCTCTGACAAGAACAAATCTGCACCTATGACATCATGAAGAAGGAAAAAAGGAAAATTAAATACATGCGAGCTTTACTCTCATGTCTCAAAATGCAATATTTATGTAGTGGACTCTCTTCTTCATGGCTTTAGATATCCACTGGAGAGTTTTGTATCCTATTCCTCATGGCTGCTCTATAAAGATGGATATTTTTATTGGCTTTTTTTCATGCAATGTATTCTGATCATGCTTTTCCCCTCCCCCAACTTCTCCTAGATCTTTCCCATATATTCAACTCCAAGACTTCTCTCTCTCTTTAAAAAGCAAAAAACAAAACAAAACAAAACAAAACAAACCCAAGAAACACAGAGACACGTAGACACACACCACCACCACCACTACCACCACTACCACCACCACAAAACCACAAAAACAGAAAACAATAATATATAAGCCAATAACCAATAAGAAAAAAAAATGCTCAACAAAATAAAATGAGACAAAAGGTCTCTAAAAATACCACTGAGCTTGTTTTGCGTTGGCCAACTACACCTGGCCATGGGGCTGCACTGAAGTGGGGCTAACATACTCAGTGAGACTCCACTGGAAAAAAAACTAATTTTTCCTTTGTCAGCAGGTTATCAACTCCAGACAGCATAAAGATGCCTTTTAAAGTGCCTTGAACACATGCTGAAAGTTTGACCATACTAGTAAGAGTCTCTCTCGGGAAGTTCACATGAATATTCAAATTAGAAAAGCATTGATTGAGACAGGGAGACTGAGATGCTAAATTTCTAAGATGCTGCCTCCACTCCTAACTGATGATGTGCTGGTAAATATTTAGCTGCTAGCTCTTGATCTGGGATCAGAAGGAGTTTACCAATTATAACTGTACACTTGTATTTCAACTACCCACCAAGCATCAATGAACACCAAGAAGGGACATACACAACTGGATCTTCCATACTAGTACAGGTTGATTCCAGGACACTGCACTCCTAGGTAGCGTACAGTGCTGTTGCTCTGTGGGTCTTCTTTGGATAGAAAGTCCCCATTCCACTGTTTATCAGCTTTAGCTGTATATGAGCATTAACTATGATAGTTTTTTCTACTTTTTGAGATTTAATATAATTACATCATTTCTCCTTTTCCTTTCTTCCTTCTAAACCCTCACATCATCTCCTTTAGGTTTTGCAACTTTATCACCTCTTTTTGTTCCATTAATACGTATTCCTAAATACATAAGTACAACCTGCTCAGTCTACTTGATGTTCCTCATATTTATGTATTTAAATAACCAATTAGTGTGCTTGTCCCTAAGGAAGACTGTTTCTCTCATTCTCGATGGTGTTTTTGTTTGGTTGTTTCTGTTAGTTTTGTATAAGGTTAAGACCTTCTGGGTTCTCCCCAACACACTGTCCTTGTTAGTATGTCTATTGTTGTTATCCTTGTTCACCTCCTGTTTAGGTAGTCATGTTGGTGAGACTCTGAAGTCAAAATGGGAGCTATGACGACAGTTTCTGCCCAAACTCATTTACTTATTCTGAAGGCCTTTAATGCAGCACAATGAAGAAGTCAAACCTGATTCTCTAGTCTTCTTTCCCTTCCGTGGCCTTCTTCTTCTTTTTAAGTGAATTCTTTATGGGATGCTTCATTTTGCTGACAAATTCTGGGTCTGTCTGTGTCTCCTTACAGTGGTCCATTCTGTTTTAAGTACTTCTAAGCACAAAGAAAACATGCCCTTTGGTTTAGCTTTCTCTGGGCAGTAGAAATAGCTCTGGTTGAATGGGCTTGTTATTATTTAGGGGCTCTGAAGCCTGAAGACCACAAAATCATGACCACTGAAAAGGCACTAAAATGCCTTCAGAAAGAGAGACCGAGAGACAGAATCAGAGACTGAGACAGAGACACACAGAGAAAGACAGAGGCACAGATAGAGAGCCAGAAACAGAGACACAGAGACAGACAGACAGACAGACAGACAGACAGACAGACAGAATACATGAATGGAAGAGCACATGAGGAAACATCAGTCCAGGTTTGTTATAGTGACCAGGGTCCTTTGTGATGGTTTCTGTGAGAATAAAATATGAAGAAAGAAACTCTGGTTTCATAAACTTAGAACCCAGCACCGTAATTCATTTCATCACTCTCTTAGGCCTCTGGTTATATAATAGCCTCAACCTTGGCATTATTAAAACAGGTTTATAGTAGCTCAAGTATTAGTAGTTGATAAAAAGTTGGTTCACTTTGTAGACTTTGGAATACTTGGGGTGTATTTGAAAACCATGCCCCCAGGGAAGAGAATTCCATTTCTAGAAAACCCAGACAAGGTGCTCGTGGAATTTTATTGATTGTCCAGAACAAAGTGTATCTAACACATACCTGTAAGACAAATGTTAAGACATCAAGTTCACCAATGTAGGAACATGATTAAAACAACTTCATAATGAGATATAAATTACTTGGAGCCCTTCTGTTCTTCCTTGGGATCTGTGAAATCTAAGAATAGATATTTGTTAAGACAAATGACTGTCTAGTTGATACAGTCCTTATTGTGTCTTGTTTAAAGTTTTATCCTTGTATTCAATTAGCAAAGTCTGTGTGCAGCTGCACACCAGGCAGAATGGCAAGTGCTGGAGGAGAGAAAAGGGCCCAGGAAGAAAAAGCGATGGATAAAGGAACATGGCCCAGACTGGCTTTTTCTGAGTCTTGCTATGAGACCAGTGCACACACAGCTGGGGATGGAGATTATCTCAGTGACCTTGACAGGACCTGAGAGGCCAACAATTCTAAGTGGGAATCAAGCACAGACCTGAGAAATGCTGATTCTCTCTGAGAAGCTGACTGAAGAAAATGAGTCATCCGCTCAGCAGACCAGGACTGAAAGTAGCTCGAAGAGTGTGGGGGTTCTGAGCTAGAGTTTAACTTGAACTATTTATTTTCTAGAGGAAGCCTCCCCCCTTGGCTTGATGGCCAGCTACTAGAACTCCTTCAGTGTAACAAAAACAACACCCCCCGGTGAGTTAAGCCATAAAGACATTTGTCAGTTACACTGCAGGAAGTGAAGAGGTAGGTGGCCCCATTAGTCATCTTGGTATTTGTGGCAGATGGAAGAAATGGACATGTTTCCTTGTGCATGTCTTTCAGCAATAGTCCAAAACTAAATGTTCAACCCCTGGGTCTAGACTGCCGGGCATCTTGCCTGGGTTAGTCAGTGGGCCTGGGGGAAAGGTTACACAGGTTTGCAGCCTGAGCTTATAGAGAAATTAAGCACTTCCATTCACATTCTTCTATTGTTCCTAACCAAGATAACTTATTGAAGGATGAAAGACCTTGTGGAATAAAATTGGGGGTCACAACTGTACACTCTACTCACTCTGCAAACCAAGCAGTTTCTCGTTGACTTGGCAACTAACTCCAGATGCATGTGTCAAATGGACAGAATCTACAGACTCACCAGTCTAAGCCCCACCCAAATCGTTATGTATAAAATCATGAGCTAGATAAATCAATCAACTAAATTTGGACGGGTCTGTTGTCCTGCAAACCCTAGTAAGTATGGCATCTGCATGCCCTTCCATCCTATAAGATTTCAAGTAGGAAGATATGGAAAAGACAGGAAGAGAAGACATCACTTTCTGCTCTAGCTTTTGACTGGAATGCAAAATGCATCTCAGCTCCTAGCACACGTGCTGTGTGTCCCTAAAGCTCTGGTGCCGCACATGACCTCCTTGAAGGGAAAAGATACAACGCACGCACACACAGTCATGAGTTAACTGTAAGACGCTTAGGTTAGTCATATTTCATTATTTTTTTTCTACTTCTTACCTCTGGCAGAAATCCTTAACTTACCTGTTTCTAGAGGAGGTTGAATCCCATCTAGACAAGTTAGAAGATGAAGTTAGTTTGAAAGGGTATAGACATATTTAGTAAATTGACAGTCAGTGGGAAGAGAGCCTACTGATGCTGATGCAGGGTGGATGTGTGCATGTAAGAATCTGCATAGCCTAAGAAGATGAGTCATATGTCTAAGAACAGATGTAAAGATAACAGAAGTCCAGTGAAAAGACTTGTAGTCAGAATGTGTTGCGGGAATTATATAGAATGAAGCTACCCCACAAACTTTCCCTCTGGGCCACTGTTCTTGAGCCAGTGCAGTCCGGGCATCACCATGTCCTGGCAGGCTCTCGTGATTTTCTCCCAGCTATTCACCTCTCATTCACAGGCAACTCTTTACATACCCCCACAATCATTCATCTAAAGCCTAATACCCAGTAAAGCATGACTCCTAAGGCTTAATTATCTAATCAGGTTTATATAATAAGAAGATCACAGTTACAAGATGCCAAAACAATAATTTCGGAACCAAATAATAAAGATAATATTCTAACCCAATTAATCTATTTCACAAAAATCTTTGCTTGGTTGTGCAACCACGTGGCGTCTGACTCGTCCTCCTCATCTGCCTCCACGATGATCTCCTCTCTCCTCCTGCCCCTGCCCCTTCTCCTCCTCCAACTCTAGCTCTCCCTCTCTATTCCTGTCCAATCACAGGCCTGTCACTGCTCTAATGTGATTGGACAGAGAAAATGCTGCAGCAAGAATGTTTAAAGAGTTGAAGATAGACTGGCATTTAATTCCAAAAAAAAGAAAGGACGTGTGTATAGGGAGTTTAGTTCCTACACTTGCAAGATCAAGCCAATCTAGGACATGATGTCAAGCATCTGACATGGCAGAAAAAGCCCTAAGTGTTTGTTTTATATAGGCTTCTCAAGAGAAAGTAAGAGTGTATCTATTTGGGAAGAAGTCATTGCATATAACCATCTGCACAGCAGGGAGGAGTCTACTTGTAGGACTATTAATCAGTGATTTTACACTTAGCATTCTGATAGTAGAAAGTCCATATGCTAACACCAGTTACTTGGTTTATTTTTTTATAGTAATATTCATGAAGACAAGATAAAAGCATTCTGAGCTAGTCAAAAGTGTAGTGCTATTAAAAGAACAATTTATAATTGGGATTCTATGAGCTGGCAACTGAGCTGTACTCATTTCTGTAATGAGCTGTCAAAATAAGGAGTTTTGTATCACTTGTGGAACAAAATCAAATACAAGGAGATGAAGGAAACTTGCAACATCCTCTCATTTGAGGTTGAAACAGATATCCCCCCTCTTAAGCTTTTCACATTCTGCCATCCCTTGACCAAAACATAGGCACACATGGTCTTACATGTATCATGTAAGATGAAAATGTGGTTGATCGATTAGCTTTGTGTGGTAGGTGAGTGTATGTGGTCATTTGTTAGGAATAATGAATACTCATATCACGGATAGTTAACATAATATTCAATATACCTTTAAAATCTAAGATGAAGGAGGCCTGGTAGTGCATGTCTGTAATCCCAGACTTGGGAGGCAGAGGGAGGAAGGTCAGGAGTTCAAGGACGTCTTTAGTCAGATTAAGACCCAGGCTACATGAAAAACTGTTGCAAAATAGTAGTAATGGTGATGTTGGTGGTGATGATAGCAATAGTAGTATTAATTATCATCATTATCATCATCATCCTCATCATCACCATTATCATCTGAGATTATTTGAGCTATAATAAAAATAATGAATTACTTCATTAATAACATCAGATCTACTCAAAACTAGATAAACTGACAGCTTCTTTCCAAAATTCCCCCTTTCCTCCCCATGCGCAAGTTATTTATTTCATTCTCCTCTCTTCTTTCTGTACTTAGTCTCACTTCTCCTAAGCCTAGAGCACAGAAACAAGTAGTCTTAATAACTTCCTATGTAGCATTGATTCAAACCAGCAATGCTTCTCCTCACATGCATTCCTAATTTCAAAGACCCCAGGGGAAAGGTCCTGCCTACAGCAAACGTATGAAGGAGTCACTGATCACAACCTTCCGTCCGGTTGCTTTTCCTGTGACAGACATGTACCTTCTCCCACTCAAGAGTTGTGCTTCAGCCATGTGCCGAGACCTGTTGGCCATCATGGAAGAGCTGCTGCCGAGAACTCACTCTGAGTGTGATGGTGTTTACAGACGGTGTTATAGAGTAATATCTCTTGCTTTGAATTTCTGGTCAGCAGTTAGGAATTCAGTACTCATTGATTTATTTGTCTGAGGCTTTATATTCATGAACACAGCTGAACAATGGATGAAAACTGACCAATGAGAGGGCCCCAGATGCCATCTAGCTTTGTAAGAGAGAGGAGGGAACACAAGTTCTTTGTAGATCTCATTCTCTTTGCATATAGTATGCCCCCAGATGTTCATGACCATGCAAGCAGAAGATACCACAATCCCAGGAACACAAAAAGGAGAATCTACTATATGTCTTCATTTGGATCTCTTCGCCTTCTGTCTGGAAAAGACTGCAAGCCATAGGCCCAGCTCCCTCACTGCCTCAGTCACCTTGTTTGGACACATCAGATCATGTTAATTGCTGCTAACAAATCTCTTGTATCTCCCCCATGGAAGACATTCCATGCTATAGAGTTTAAAGCTATTGTAACTATTTGATTTTTTTAACAGTCTCAACCTAAATATCTCCTCCTTCTTAGCTATCCAATAGGTCATAATTTCTCCGAAATGTCAACATCTGCCAAGTGGCTCTCATTCTTGTGGCAAGAAAAGAGGACTTCATGATCCATGAGTCCCCGTTATTTTTGGACAGTATGATTACCGTTTATTTTTAAGCTCTTTGCCATTAATTCCATTTTGGTTTCCTTCGCCACTACAAACACTAATGCTAAGGACACTGCAAGCTTTATTCTCTCCTCTACAACCCATGCCATCACTTCTGTAGCATTACATGTCCCATTTCTTTGCATGCAAAGTCCTTTGTTTTCATCCCAATGGGCACCTGCTACACACCACTAGAGTTCAGTTCAGTTCAGATCTTACCTTTCACAAGCAGTCCTTCAAGGTGGAATTATTTCTTTCTACCTCTGTTTCTCCAGATATTTTTCCCCATATATCAGTAGTATTTATCACACAGCATGATTTCCTCTGATTTATCAGTTTTATGTTCTGGATTGTGAGCTCCCTAAGAATTCCACCACAGGAAACGAGCCTGTGCCGCAATGACCAAGTACTGAGCTTGGGAACTTTGGCTCAATTCCCAGCTCTGCTATTTATAAAAAGTGTGAATTACATTCGGAGCTTAGAATATATAGAGCAGTTGCGAGAGTTAATGTATGTTAAAGTGGTATGCTTGCATTTGATCATTACTTAATGATACAAGGGCACATTTTTATTAATCCAATGTAGAAACATGAACTATTTACACACTTTTCACCTACAGTACGTATACTTGATAAACCTTAATAGAATTATTACTAAGTAAAACTAATGAAAAAGAATATAAAGATTCCAATAAGAAAACTTTTAGTCTCCAATAGTTTAAATATTCTAATATTGGTGACTGTAAAACTGTGTTCTGAATGGCTATAAGTTGAATTGGCAAACTTTTTCTAAGAAATCAGAGCAAATAACTTAGGTCTTACAGCTCATAGTTACATCACAAAAACTAAACTGTTCTAGCATAGTGTCAAAGCTTCACAAAATGGCTGTGTTCCAGTAGAACTTCACAAAAACAAATTTGGATCATGGGCCTTGCCTTCTGACCTCTGGAAATCTCTTTACTTTGTTCTGATCTGATTGGATGCTCCAGTGGTATTATCTACAATTCTTGGGTTATATTTGAAGGTCTTTATATGATCATTTTTTTAAAGGTTTTTTTATTGACCTGTCTCTTTTTCTTTAAAAATTAAAGACATACAAATTCTTCTGTTATCAAAGTAACTTGACAATTTTTTTCTGCATTTTCCCCATCTATTAGAAAAGTAATTTTTTAATAAGCATTCAAATCAGTAAAGGTTTATGGTTCACTGGATCTTAAGTGTTACCCCCAAAGCTCACTCTTTGATGCCTTCATCATGAGGAGACATGACATGCTATGGGAGTTGAAACTTGGGAGGAAGAAGTCAGAATGACATGCCAGGGAATTGAGGCTCCTGCTATTTCTCAACAACCATGGTGAGAACAGTTTTGCCTCCTCGTGCTCTCTGTTATGGTGTTCACTCTCTCCACAGGCACAGGGCAACAGGGCCAAGTCTTGATGGACCCAAATATCTTAAATCAAGCTCCCCAATAAGCCATTCCTCATTTAATGCTGCTTCACTTTTCGTTATAGAAAGGGCATTCTAGAAATAACATGTAGCTGTACTGGGTTATGAAGGGAAATTAGACTTTCTTTGTGGAGAAGTTGCTTTATTCAAATTTTACTAATTCAGTAGACCATATCTATTTATAAGTTCTTATGAGACGCCGTCTGTGGGTGTGGTACAGATCAACACTGGTTCAGGTTTTTTATGACTTGGATTAAGTTTTTCTTATCTTCTTCCTTCAAGTCTCAGACACTTTTGTTATATTAAGTATTGGACACCCTGTGGGGAAGTCTGTAAGTGATAGTATCTTTTCCTAACAGTCAGTATTGAAGAACTTACACAGAACCTCCTCACACCTTTGTGACTCCTCTTAGCAAATCAAATATATTTTAGAATTTTTCCCCAGATTTCACCTTACTCAACATGCAAATTAGAAACACAAATCTTTGTGTTTCTAATTTGCATGTTGAGTAATCTTTGTGTTTCTAATTCTGTTTTTTTTCTCTTCTTCTTCCACTCTCCCCCATCTCTGTCTCTCTGTGTCTCTCTCTGTGTCTGTGTTTCTATGTCTGTCTCTGTCTCTGTCTGTTACTGTCTGTCTGTGTCTGTGTCTGTGTCTGGTCTGTGTCTGTCTGTCTGTCTGTCTGTCTGTCTCTCTCTCTCTCTCTCTCTCTCTCCTTTCCTTTGGTCTCACTACATTTCTTAATCTAATGAGATAAAGGCTCCTGGGTTCTTTGAAGGACTTTCGGAACAGATGCTTTCAACATGTTATAAGCAGAAGTAATATTTACTCTGAGTCTTTAACTTTTTACATTATGATTGACATGCAGTGATAACTGTGAAGGTTTATGGTGTATGGTAGAATGTTTTGATTTGCTTATTCACTGGGCAATGCTCTAATTATGGTAATTAACATATCATTCTAAATTTACTACATCTTTCTGGTGAATCCATTTAAAATCTACTCTTCTAGCTATCTTGAGTTACACAGTACACCACTGTTAACTGCATTCACCTATCGAGCTATAGAATAGCTGGAGTTATTTCTCCCATCTGATTGTACCACTGTACCTCTTGACCAATCCCTCCCATTCCCATTGTTTTGTACCCTGCCCAGCCTCTGGAAACAACTCTCAACCTTGATAGCATCGGCTCTTGAAAATTCAACAGATGAGGTGATGTGGTCTATTCCTTTCCATGCAGGATGTGTTTCATTCAATGACATTATTCTCTGGGTCTTAACTGTGTTGTTGAATATGAAAAGGTTTCTTCTTTCATGAATTTGTAGTATTTCATAGAATGTATATGGTCCATTGCCATTATCTATTCTTCTATTGATAAGAATTTAAGTTGGTTCATATCTTGTCTACTCTGAATACTGCTGCAATAAGCATAAAAGCATGTATATCTCTGATGTACAGACTTTGTTTCCATTGGGCAGTGAAGTGGTAGCAATGTATGTCAGTTCTACCAAGGTTTTCTAGAAAGAGTGATACAAATTCCAGAAGTCAATGAAAATTTACATTATGTACAGCAGTTTCCCTTTCTCTGTCTTCCCAGCATCATCTTCCTTTTGTCTTTTTGATAGTAAGCACAGATGCTTTATCAATGAAAATTTACATTGTGTACAGCAGTTTCCCTTCCTGTCTTCCCAGCATTATCTTCCTTTTGTCTTTTTGATAGTAAACACAGATGCTTTATCCTTCTGTGCTCTACAATTTGCTGAGGAATGACATTGTTAGAATACCTGTTCTTCATTTTCATCTCTTTCTTTGAGAAATGTCAACAGATATACGTAACTCATATTTTGTTTTGTTTTATAAAGCTGGATGATTAGTAAGGGCGGTCCTGTGGCTGCTGTTTTGTCTTTTTTTCTAAATTATTTAAGATCTTTCTAAGTTCTGAGAGTTAATTCACTGCCAGCCATAGTGTTAGACTATCCTCATTCTGTACATTACAGTACCTAGCTATGTTAATTGTTTTCCTTGCTGTGCAGAAGTTTAGCTTGATGTAATATTGTTTATTTGTTTTATTTTTCTCTTGTTACCTGAGCAGTCCTTTCAAAGAAACCTTTGCCAAGGGCAAGGTCCTAAAACACTTCCTCCATATTTCTTTCTAGTACTTTGATAGCTTCAGATTTGACATTTATGGGAATATTCGTAGCTGGTAGAAGACAGACTATTTTTATTCTTCATCAATTTTCTTGGCAACATTTATTGAAAATTTGTCCTTTCTTCATTGTGTACTCTTACCTCCTTTGTCAAAAATATGTTGACTATAAATTATTTCTTACCTTTCTGTTCTGTTTCTGGCCTAGGTATCGGTTCTTAAACCTATGCTTTACTTATTTAGTTACTATAGCTTTGAAGTATATTTTGAAATAAGAAAGTATAATGCCTTTAGCTTTCTTCATTTTGCTCAAGATTGGTTAAGGGTTTTTGTTGTTGTGGCTTTTAATGAAGTTTACATGCTTTCTATCTTTATAAAGAAAAGCATTGATATTTGAATAGGGGGGATATGCAGCTCACTTAAGGTACTATGGATATTTTGACTATCTAATCCAGGAACATAAGTGTGATTGTTAATCTTCATTGCTATTCAATGGGATTTGGAGTCACCTGGAAGACTAACTTCTGACCATGTCTATGAGAGTATTTGCAGAGGTTTGCCTCGGGTGAAAAGATCTAACCTAAGTTTGTGTCACCATTGCATGAGCTGGGGTCTGAGACTAATGGAAAAGAGAAAGTAGTAGAGAGCCAGCATTCATCACTCCCTGAGCCCTGGTGATGATAATGGATATAATCAAGAAGCAGAGATGACATGGCCTGGCTCGTGGCCTTCTCCAAGCACTGTACCTCCCCTGCTGTGACTTACTACACCACAACTAAAATAAACTCTTCTTCTCATAGCGTTTGATGGGTATTTTGTCATAGTAATGAGAAAAGTAACCAAGACAATGGCTTATCTTTCTCTTTGCTTATGTCTGTCTCTTCTATTACATTCACCCAATGCTTTGTATTTTTCAGAACAGAAATCTTTCATTTTAGGTTAATTTTTCTTTGCTGCTTTATAGCATTTGGAATTCTCTTGATTTCTTGATTTCCTTTTTAGATAACTTATAATTAGCTCATAGGGAGGCTACTTTGTTCAATTTGTTTATTGTTTGCAACATACTTTTCACTGACTCTAGTTCTGTCTATACACAAGAATTATGTTACTTACAAATTGTAGAGAAAATTTTGATTTCTTTAAAAACCCAGTTATATTATGTATTTATGTTTTGATTTTAATCCCAAGTGTGGGATTTGGGGCTGCTTCAGATTATCCACAACTACTAACTCTGATTTGCTTATTCCTCTAGTAAAGGGCATATTTTATTTTGCAATAAAACTTTTCTTTTTATTGTACAAGGTTATCATTTTATGTGTTAACTTTATATACATATCATTTTCTTTTTTAGATTTTCAAATTTTATTATTTATATATTTTTAAATTTATTCACTTTACATTCCATGTACTTACCCCCTCTCTGTCACCCCCCTCACAATCTTTCCTCCTATCCCCCCTCTCCTTCTCCTCTAAGAAGATAGGAGACCCCCCAGGTATCCATCCAACTTGGTACACCAAGTCTCTGCTATGCTAGGTACATCCTCTCCCACTGAGGTCCAACAATGCAGCCCAACTAGAAGAATATATTCCTCTGGCAGGCAACATCTTTTGGATTAGCCTCTTCACCAGTTGTTCTGGACCCACATGAAGACCAAGCTGCACATCTGCTCCATATGTGTGGGGAGGCCTAGGCCCAGCCCATGTATGCTCTTTGGTTGGTGAGTCAATCTCTGTAATCCACCCACAAAACTTTCAACCCAAAATTTATCCTGTCTACAAGAAGTGCAGGAACAGGGGATGGAGCAAAGACTTGAAGGAATGGCCAACCAATAACTAGCTCAACTTGAGGCCAATTCCAGGGAAAAACACCAATACCTAACACTGTTAATAATACTCTGTTATGCTTGCAGATAGGAGTCTAGTACGGCTGTCTTTTGAGAGGCTCCATCCAGCAGCTGTCTCAGACAGATGCAGACACCCACAGCCAAACAGTAGATGGAGCTTGAAAACTCTTATGGAAGAGTGGGGGGGAGTATTTCAGGCCTCTAAGGTGATAGAAACTCCACAGGAAGACCAACAGAGTCAACTAACATTGACACTGGGTTTTTAGAGACTCAGCCACCAAACAAAGAGGGGGTATGATTTTTTACAGCTGCAGATAGTTTACATTTGGAGTTCTGGACCCTTGAGATGGTATAAATGTGAGGCCCGGAGAGGCCAGGGTAGTTGCGGGTCCATTGCTGCTAGTAGTCCCTGCTGTTGCTACTCTCTGACATTTCCTTTGCTACTTTTACTTTTGCTGGTTGCTGGATTGCTCATTGCTGATTAGAAATGAAAACTAGGATTAGACTTGCCCCAATGAACTCAATGCCCCTGATAAACAGGAAGTAATCTAAGTAGATCCACGCTCCTTTCCCCTTTCTCCTTGGCCCTCTTTCTTTCTCTCCTATTGGGGGAATGAAAAGGATTCATGGGGGAATGAAAATGTTTTAAGGGATAAGGATGGTATGTGTACAAACACAATAAAGTAGCTAAAAATTATGGCTACAACAAACAAGTATGTCTTGGCTTTCCCCTTCATATTGTGTATATCCTTTATGTTTTTCTTATACCTACTTGTTCAGGCCATAGCTATGTTAAATAAAAGTGGGTAAAAGTTTGAACCAATATCATGTTCTCAGTCTTAACAGAACAGTTTCAGGATGATGTTGGTTTCAGTACTCTAAGTTATGCTTCCTCTATACTTTATTTATTGTAGGATTGTATAGTATCATGAAATTAGGTTAACTTTATCAATACCTTTTTTTGAATCTCCTTAAAGATTCTTAGTTTTCCAGTCTTTGATCTAGTTGCTGTGCTGTGTTTCTAGAACTCTCACATCTGTGACCAAGGTCCTTCAGAAACAGTTTCATTTTGCTCATGGTTTCCGAAGTTTTACTCCATGCGATGGGGAGGGCATGGTGAAGCAGCTCCCATTCTGATGGCCAGGAAACAGAACAGAACAGCGACAGGAAGAGATCTGGACAAGACCCGCCCAAAGAAAAAATGCCCAGTCACCTGCTTCTGCCGACCCACACTCACCTACTGAATTTTTGCAAATTTAGAGTCCATCATAACCCATTATTAAAATAGGCCATTTGTTAGGTCAGATTACTTCAGATCTAATCACTTCTTTTAAAAAAATGCTCCCACACACTGAGAGGTGTGCTTTGAGAACGTCCAAGGCACCTCTCATTGAGATTTCACCTCTCCTCAGTCAGAATTATAGTGATGAAGACAACAAATAATAAATAAAGCTGGTAAAGATACAGGGTGGAAAAGGCATCCTTGATAAATTTCTGGTGGAATATAAATTACTCCAGCCACTAAGAAAATCAATCTGGAGGCTCTCCCCAAAACTAAAATTAGATCTACCTCATGATCCAGTGATACCATTTCTGAATACTTATCCTAAAAACTCCATGTCAACATGTCACAGAGATCTCTTTAAATCAGCATGTACAGCACATACTATGGAATCAACCTAGATGTCTATTGGATTGGTGATGATGGGTAAAGAAAATATAGTACATGTACACACACACACACACAGACACACACACTGGAATTTTATTCAGCCATAAAGAGAATGCAGCTAGGTCACTTGTGAGAAAATGGATGAAAATGGAGATTATCATATCAAGTGAATTAAGTCAAGCTCAAAAAGGCAAGTGTCACATGTTTTTCTCTCATGTGTGGATCCAAGAGGAGTATAAGAGGGTAGATAAGCCCTGCCCCTAAACTCCTCTCCATTTGATGTACAAACTCTATCGATGCCATCCTAACCCTCACAGTTTCTCTTGACATAACTGTCTCTTCCGCAAACGTCTTTAGATGATAATTGCCTATCACTTTACTTTCTTATCTCCTAACTGGCCTCTCTCCATCTCCTTTTTCCTCCATCTGGTCTTCCACTTTACAGTAGCCAAATATAGCTAAATGTAAATAGGATCATGTCACTCCTCAGTTAAAAAAAAAAAAAAGAAAGAAATCATGGCTTTTCAATGTTCTTGGGATCACGTTTTTCTCTTTAAAGGTTAGCATCCTTCAGGAGCTTTCATGACCCACCTTCTTTCCCCCTACCTCATTTTATTCCCAACCAAACCTGGATCACCACCATGCTGGTGATTCACTTCTCAAAGCCATCTGCATTGCCTTCTGCTTCATTCTACCCCTGGTCTCACATGGGCCAGGCTGTTTAAACACCACTAACACCATGTCCTGGGAGCTGGCTCCTCCACTTCTTTATAACCTTCCCTGTATTTTTCCATAGAACCCTTGCTTTTTAAACTTAGAAAGAAATTTATGACATACATATTCATGCCTTTTCTATGAGGACAAGATTTAAGTATATGTCTGATTTGTAGCTATCAGGAATAACTAAGATATACACTTTAATGGAATAATAGATATGGCAAAAGATTGCCCCACAATCAAAGCCAGGATTTCCACCCCATTTCTATTTATTTTTTTTATTCTTCTTGGTTTACACAATTTTTATTTCTTTCTCACCTTGGAGTGTACTATAAAAACTTTTATTCAAAACTGAAGAAAAACTTCTTTAAAAAATTGAAGCAACTTCCATCTCTAACAGTTCTATGACTTAGCCTAATGATATTACTATGAGAGATTTTTCCAAAGAGACTACTCATTAAATCATCTCTCTTTATGAAGCAATTTCAATAATAGCAGTAACATTTTCAAAAGCAGTTGTGCAGATTTTATATATATATGTATATATATACATATATATGCACAATGCAACTAATCATATGTGTATTTTATATGCATAGGATTAAGCACTTAAATAAATCACATGGTAAATCCCAGATGTAGCCTTAAACTTGTGAAGAAATCCTATTATAGGTGAGCAGTGCCGCCTTTATTCTCCAATGGGTAGAATTAGGAGGGAAGGATGATAAGTAATTAACACTCTGAAACTTGAAGCTATAGTGCAGAGATTAGAATACTTGTCTTACAGTGTTGAGAGGATTAATTAGAACAACCCTAGAGCTGTCTGGATAACACTGGTACATAAAAGGCATCAGTAAATAGCAGCTATTATTTTTATCGTGTTATTATGGTTATCATCATCCCTTTAAAGCCAAATATGAATACCACTGTATGTATATGGAGCCAATAATCAAAGACCAATAGGTGGTTTACTCAGATGATCAATTTTTGTGCACATGTGTGACACAGTCTTGTAGCTCTAAAAATGATTGTCCTTGCTGCTAATTATATAAAGTCCTGGTGTTCTTGCAAGGTTTTCAGAATCCTTTAGAAACTATGGGCAAAGCACATCAATGCAGAAGGCGAAATACAGAAATGCCAGTACATACTGAATTAAAACTTGGCATCATTTATGCTCAAATAAATAAAAATGGAAATGATGGCAAGCTGTGTTTCATTATTATCAAATTAACGATGTTTAGTTGCTTTTGTGATAAAATCTCTTCCAGGTCATGATTCAATGAAATTGGGGCTCTGGTGTCGTATTTTTAAAAAAGTATAAATCAGTAATACTATTTTTAAAACACATATGAGGGATTCATGTTGTGTTTTACTCATTACTGCCACACTTGATGATGTCAGTCATATTTTAACCAGTGTATGCTAAGCATTTTATATGCATTATCTTAGAAAAACATGTAGAAACTGGTCACCACAGCATTGTTCATAATTTCACAATCCTCATAATAATATAAAAATCTATCCACTAGGAGGTGTTCTCCATGGGTACACAGTGCTGTTCCCAGAAGACATGGTTATTAAATGCAAATCTCAGTGCTAGGCATAGCATAGCTCTCCACAAGTTATTAATCAGGGAGGTCCCCATGCCTCCAAAATAATACAAGCAATTGCTGTTCCCCTTGGTCTTTCATAGCTGGATGGTAAGTTCCTAATACTGAATGCACTACACACTTGGCTTGTAGAACTTAGACAAGTCAACCTGGAACCCACCAGGAAATTTCTTTCTACTGGCTTTATCTCATATGCCAAAAGATGCTGCTCAGGCTATTGGAAGAGAAAAGACATCAATGTTCTTACCTAGTGCTGAATTTCAGTTCCAACCTGTCAGGCAAGATGTGTCCACTTTCACAATAGTGACATGATTACTATGTGGTTAACCAACCACTTTCTTATTGATTTGAGGCCAGTTCCACAGGATCAAGCTCATGGTTGGTAATGTAAATGTGGCTGAGGAGTAGGGCATCAGTCCTACAGTAACCTCCTATTTTTATTTTGTTAAACGATTATGTTGCTAAACTGCCATTTAAAATGTATATGATTATACATAGAGGCTTGGGTTGCTTTCAACCTTGGTCAGAGAAGCCTTTTGGAGTGGGCCTTGGTTAATGTAGAGACTCAAAACTGGCCAATGTGCTAAGAGTAAGTGACTAAAAGTGCAATTAATAGTTGCTGAGTGGGGGAAACTCAGTTTTCTTTAGGAGGTGTGTGGCCAGTGGTAAAAACTTCTCATGCGGCCATGGATGACCTCACACCATTGTGCATATGGGAAGCACTAAGAAGGAGGAGGAAAGAAGAAAAGAAGAAGAAAAAGGAGAAGAAGAAGAAGAGAGAGAGGAGATCAGAGAGAAAAGGAGAAAGAGCAAGAGAGAGAGAGAGAGAGAGAGAGAGAGAGAGAGAGGAGGAAGGCCTATGGAAAGTTGAGATAGAAGGTCTGGGAGGGTTCATAAGCTCAAAATGCATTTTATACATATATGAAAATCTGAAATAATAAATAAAATAGTATATTGAAAATCTACCAGTTATGTAATTGTTGTATTGATTGTAATCAATTGTGACATAATCATTCAAATTGTGATTATAAAGGTATGACCAATAATCATAAAGTAGTATAATATAACAAAATTGTAGTGAAGTATGACTGTGATTTGATAAGCACAGAGGAAAGTCTGCAAAGTAAGTCATCCAGATACCCAACAGTAGACTTATCTTTACAGCTTGGTGGCATGGTGGGTGATTTTTAAAATGTTCTCCTTTTCTTACATTCACGGGATTTACATTAGATTTGCAAATTACATCCACAATCATACAAAAAGTAAAGCAGGAAATCATCTAGCCAAATCAGATGTCACCATCAACAGGAAACCCCTACCACTTATCCCCACATAAAACCTGTAGAACCAGCATGTCCCGAACTAGATGCTAGGCTTGTACACACTGCTCTAACTTTATAGTAAATTTTTTTTTCCTTTTTTTTTCTTTTACTGAAAATAGATTCTTTTCTCATCCAATATATCCTGACTATCCTTTCCCCTCCTTTTACTCCTCCCAGTTCCTCCCCACCTCTCTTCACCTCTCGATCCGCTCCCCTTCTTTCTCTCATTAGAAAAGAATAGACTTCTAGCAGATAAAAACCAAACATGACAAAATGAAATATAATAAGATGAAGCAAAAATGATCCTATCAAAGTTGGACAAGGCAAACCAACAGGAGGAAATGAACCTCAAGAGCAGGCACAAGGGTCAGAGACCTATTGGTTCTCATGTCAGAAGTTGCATAAAAATGCTAAGCTAATAGCAATAATAGATATGCCGAGGACCTGGTACAGACATGGTCAGGCCCTGTGCTGGCTGCTTCAGGCTCTGTAAGCTCAGATGCACCTTGGTTAGTTGATTTAGAGAGCATTGTTCTCCTGGTTTCCTCCATCCCCTGTATCTCTTCCTGCCTCCTCTTCCATGTGATTCTGAGCTCTGAGAGATTTGATGGAGATCTCAATTTTAGACCCTCTTTCCACATTGTGACTGGCAGTGGGTCTCTGCATCTGTTCCCATCTAGAGGAAACATCTCTGATGATGACTGGATAAAACATTGCTCTATAAGTATAGCAGAACATCACCAGGAATCATTTTATTGATTTTCTTTTAGACCAGTAGTGCTTGGTTTGACTCTAAATCTCTGAGCTATCTAGTCTCTAGCTCTTGGTTATCCCTGGGTATGGGTTCCTTCTCTTATAGTGAGCCTTAGGTCCAATCAGACATTGATTGGCTATGCCTACCCATCCCATGCTACTATTGCCCTAGCTTATTTTACAGGCAGTATAGACTGCAGGTCAAAGGTTTTGTGGCTGGGTGGGTGTCCATGTTTCTCTTTCAGTAGCCTGAAGAATACCTTCTAACACCAAAGAGACTAGAGTGTAGGGGTGCAGAACCAGTTCAACTTGTCCAATGTTTCATGAGTTGTGTGGATATTGTCCTCAGAAATGGGACCCTGCTGTAAGTTTGCAGAGAGCAGCCTTTTGTCATAGCAACCACCTGAGCTATGTGGGGATTTCCATGAGACCCTGTTGGCCAACAATTCAAATGAATGTACTGTACTCAGATCACTGGAGCCTAGCTATAAGCCATGGCCATTGAGACTCTGTATCCTCCGTTACTAGAGTCCTCATTTGGATCACCTTCATAAATTCCAAGAGGTTTCCACTGTTCTAGGTTTCCACACCACACTCCAAATCTCCCTCCCAAAATTCCAAACATCTCCCCCAGCATTCTCTCTAGGATAGTTGGGTTCTAATGGAGACATGTTGTTAATGTTTCTACACTCAGCATCTGTGTTTGGGACAATTAAATGTTCATTTTCTGATTTCTGTATTTGTATTTGATGGATGGGTATTTCGTTTCTTGGTTTCTGTTTCCACTCTGGATCCTTAAAATGTGACGTGTGTAGGCTGCCTGTTTTCCTGGCCGTTCAACTGTGTGTTCACAGGGAATGCCTGATATTTTTTAATGGCTGGGTAACTGGGACAAGTTGGAGGAAGTTTCGAAGAGAAGGCCTTTGTGATCTGATTGGGATGGGGTCAAAGAAAGGCGGAACCATAAAAAGTTTCCAGACACATAGCTGGGGATAAAAATAGATCTTAGGAGCAGTAGAAGTGTGGGTCTATCTTCAGTCTACTTGTTTCCCTGGGAAAAGCTTCTCTTGGGTTATCTGCTAGAGTTGTGGTCTGGGACAAAGCAAAATGCTAGGGGAGAGATATTAGAAGGACATGGTCTGTGAGATCCACAGGAGATGTTGGCAGGGGTCAGAGAAGGCTGTAGCTGGTATTCTGTTGCAGTGCTAAGAACAAGACAACGGTATTGGATCTTGGGTCTGAGAGAAGAAGGTCTGTGGGCAGCCTAACTGATCTTCTGAGTTTTTCTTTTACTATATTCTCTTTGTCCTTGTTCTTCATGATCCGTTCTTTGAAATCAAGCTTGAATAATCTACTCAAAAAAAGCTTTATAAGATATAAGAAGGTTAGGCTTTTCCTAGGAGAGCTTGTTGCTTCTTGGGTTTACTTCCAAGCAAGTATTCTTTACTCCAAATTACACTGTGATTTTAAAATTAGAGATTCATAAGTTCTTAATCTTCTACCAACTTTCTAGTATAACACATAGTACTGGGCATATTTTATAGGATTATGATAGATTGATAATGTATATGAGAAAATAGATATGACATATAGGTAGGTAGATAGGTAGCTTGGTAGATAGATAGATAGATAGATAGATAGATAGATAGATAGATAGATAGAT
>JADRCC010576848.1:19884-30687 GCA_019843855.1 Hylomyscus alleni
GATAGATAGATAGATAGATAGATAGATAGATAGATAGATAGATAGATGTGTAATAAGTGGCATTGATAAAGAAGTGGTGATCTGAATGGATACAATGTATGTATAACAGTTGTATATAATATAAATCAAAGTCAATCTATAGTGCAAAGTATAAAATGAAACTTGGGAGGGTCTTTGAGGTAAGAATTAGGAATGTGCAGAGTATAAAACTGTCTAACAGTTCCTGGCCAAATAATATCAACACTAAGTCTGACCAGATTTAAAAAATAAGACACAAGTTTCTTCTGTTTAAGAAAATATTCAAATTAAAAAAATCATGGATTCAGAATATATCTACCAGGGTCTTTGTATGGATAATTTCAAATTAAAGGGCTCATCTTGAAAGTTAGCATTGAGGCTTCAGCCGTACGTTTTTGAGTTTTCAGACTTTTTAAGAGGTTTCAAGCAGAGGCCAATCTCGAAATAACTTCAGCCCACAGCCCAGAGAGCCGTAGCACCCGAGTTTTACCAGCATGTTTTCCACAGTGCCCAAATACTATTTTTCATCAAACCTCTAGAAAAGTTTCCCCCTGCCCTAATTTTTACCAATGCATCTAATAGACCTGGATTAAACTGCAGGGGGATGAGAACGTAAATCTCATTCCTTTCATTCCTTGTAATACGAGGAGCTGTAGTCTTTCCAGCTGTAATAACCTCTAGACTTCAACAAAATTGAAAACCCTTAAATAGCCTTTCACAACCTTTCAGTGGAGTAATGAAGTTTTAAGTGCTCACTGGGGACTTTCCCGTTCAGAAAAAAAAAAAAAAATCTAAGCAGCAGTAGATATTAAAATCTAATGTTTACTTCAACTCTTTTACAACCTAATGGGTTTTTCTGACAGTGTAATTTTTAAAAGGTTGGGTTTCATTTATTAATACAGTGTGGTCGCGCTGGAAAGCTTTCTTCTTTAAGGACTCTGGTGGGAGTCTTATGGTTAAAGCTTGGTTGAAAGCCAAAGGGATCAGCAGGGGCGGGGAAACAAGCAACCCACAAAAGGACTAGGGCAAGCTGGAGCCAAGCAGGTTGTTTTGAGTTTAGAAAATGGGGGAAAGTCCTCTCTTTATGACTCAAACACTACAGGAGGTTGAAAAACCAAAGGCAGGCTGTGGAGCTCCTGGGAGCCTATAATGCTTTGCTTGTGAGTTACTTGAGGCTACATACACAGTTCCTCACCAACCGAAAGGGTTGTCTAGGAATCCAGCTGTTTGTTCAGTTGGTGGGAGCCAGATGCCCCTCCTGGAGCTGCTCTGTCTGGGGCCAATGAGAAACTGTGGAATGAGCAACAGGAAAACGTGGACTAAAGGACAGAGAGGATGCGATCTGGCAAGATTCCAGCCCACACTCTGGACTGCTGTTTTTGAAAGTCACATGAAGAGCCAGACTGGGGTCCAACTGAGTGAAATTATAAAAAAAAAAAAAAAGAAAGAAAAGAAATGTACTCTTCTCGTATGCATCATGTCTCTGTGCAGTTAATAGAGATTTGCAAGATAAGTGGGCTAGAGAGGGAAGGGGCAGGATTTATTTCCGTTGACTCTGATGTAGTTAAGCGACTCTCAGGTAAATGTACATATATTTTTCCAACATGCTGTTTTAAATTATAAAGTAAGAGTGTCAGTGGAGTGCATAATTGAAAACAATATTGGAAAGTAAAGGAGCTTGATGTCCACAAAGGATGGAGAGAGTGGCATGTTATTCATCTTCATATTTCACAAATAGAACATTCTGCTCTCTCGTGTATATACGAAGCTCCAAATTGGAGTCTCATCCTCACAGATAAAGCAATTTCAGACAATATAGAGCAGCTATTAAATTATTTCTACGACAAATGTATAATAGAATCAGGACTCATCATTGCTGTTTGAAACAGGTTTCTAATTCTTATAGCTAACTCTCTAGAGTACATAAGAAAGCCAAAGTCAACATGTCTTAGAATCCTAACAGGGAGGAGGAGGTATTTAGGACCCAACCTTCCATGTATTTTACTTAATTTTATATTAAGTATGGAAAAGTCAGTGTGTTCCAAAATCTAAAATTTCTAAATGTCCTCTTTCAGAACATAATGACTACATGATAGTTCCTTTGTTACTTTGCTATAAAGTTTCCATTATGGTTCAAATAATTGCTATTATAAACTTTTTCTACTCAATGGGCTGCATTTTGAATGACTTTCTCAAACTCTGACTTCTCAAAAGTCTTCCATGATTCCAGTAACTTCACTGCAGCTACCATAAGTTGACATGCCCAAGGAGAAGTTCAACATCTTTTCTCCCTTTTAGTTTTTCATTCCCATCACCAAGCAACTGCGTCTCACTCCTCATTGATCCAGCCTCTGCAGTCCATCTGTCACTAAATATGGAAAAGTCAGTGTGTCCCAAAATCTCCAGGGCAAAAGTAATTCAGTGAGGGGGCTGCTTTGCCACCTTTGTTCCCAAATAATGACAAGGGTGTTTCTGTGCCCTCTCTAGCCCATTTTAGCTCCTGAATAAATGACACAGAGACCTAATAAGTTTATCAAGAAGCTGCAAGCCCTATAACTGGGCAGATACTCATCTATTCTAATGCTCCTATGTTAGCTTGGCTTCTTCCCAGATGGATGGTCCTTTAGCTGTGATGTAAGTCTTGTTCAGGCTCACTCTTTCCATGTGTGTCCTCATAGTAACTCCTCCAGGTCCCTCCACATAGGCTCTCCACATCTTCCATTCTCCTCCCACTATCCTCCTCTGGTCTTTTTGGGAACCCTCTGACTGAGGTCAGACGTTCAACCCCCCTCATCCTCTTCTGACAAGTTATTGGCTGAATCAGCTCTTTATTAACCAATCAGAGGTGCTGGAAAACAATTTTTATGTAATATTGAGACCATAGATGCTTGACCATGCCAATGTCTACAACCAGATGTCTGGGCATAGAAATCAACATCTGAATACACAGTGCACAAAACCATCTCCCGACAGTCCAGTGTCAAGACATGGACGGGCTCTAAGCATGTGTTCTATCAGCTCTCATCTAGTGACATGGACCATGTAATCTCTCTTCTCTCCTAATGATATTACCCCTCGACGCTCAAGTGATTGATTAATTCATTCACTCATATATTCATCTGTTTACTCGTTCCTATCATGTCATTCAATAAATATTTACTACATTCTCATTTGTGTGGTGAGTACTGGAGACATGAAATGAAATTGCATCTTTCCTCACTCAGGGAACTTTTATTCTGTTGGGAAATACAAATAGTAAATCAAATTTTGCACAACGATCATTGCCTGCTGTACTGAAAGTACATGCAAATTATAATGGCAATAAAACAAGAAGCACCTAGGCCTTGTTCAAACGCTCAGGAAAAACTGGCATTTTTCTATGAAATAATGTTATGTGTCACTTCAAGAAAAAAGCAAAAGTCTTAAATTTTCCTTCATAGCTAATATTCAAAATCCTGAGTTTGAATCACTGCTCTATAGAATCAAACTACCTTTAAGCGGCCCACCCTGTCCTCTAGAGTTCCTATGAAAATCCTTCACATCACTGACTGTGCCTATGCTCACCCTGATTTCTTCATTAGAATATCTTTCTTCATTAGAATATCTTTCCTACTTCTTTCTGATTCTCAGTCCTAATGACCCTTCAGGATCCATCTCTTCTGTCCAGACTGCCTCACCATGCCAGGTAGTATTGATACCCATCTGCTCGGATTTTCTAAGCAAGTGACTCCAGTGCCTCCCAGTTTGACTATTATAGATCCCACAGCCCTAGGTATACTGCTACGTATAGTAAAAATAATTTTTATTGCCCCCAATACATGACAAAGCATTGCTTATGCCATAGACCCAGATAATGGTGTTAGTTATTTGTTCATTTGTTAATTTTTCTGAAGTAGTGAATGAATAATTTAACTTGTCTTGTAGCATTTCATTATCCATGTAGAATTGTGTGACTTAGTAATAATAGACACAATTTGATGATATATTTTGCATAATTGTTACATATATGAGTGTGTAGACATATACATCTGCTCCATCCAGTGAGAGTTGTAAGCAAGTAGCATACCTTGAACTAATCTGATATTTACAATATGAGAATCTACTTCACTGAGATACTACACTGAGAACTTGATAACCAGGAGTAGAAATACCTGCCCTCCTCGAATTTACAGTCTGGAGAAGGGGGGAGAGGGATGGGGAGAAGGGGAGAGAGATACAGAGAGAAAGAGAGACAGAGAGAGACAGAGAAAGAGATGGAAACAGAGACAGAGAGAACTCTCATGAGACCCTGTACCTTTTATTAGTATTAAGATCTTGGACGTTATAAGACACTTCTGTCTTGATATTCTGTAGATAGCCAGAACACATATGTAGTATATGCTGGAAAAGGTTGCATTTCCATAGGAGAGCACAGACAGGGATGATCACCCCAGGGAAGACACTCAGAACCATTGCTCTATCTTTCAATGCATGCTTTGCCATGGAGACCATCCTAATTTTCAAGAATATCATACTCTGATGTGGCCTTTTATTGGAAGTCTCTCCAGGGAACCTCTTCAGGTCCATCCCACCCAACATCTATTATGAAGGTAAACCCTTCTGACAGATGAGCTGACAGTAGGCAAAAGAGAGCACCCAGGATGTGGAAAATAGAGAAATGAAAGGATAAACGCCATGTGTCCAGCAGCGGTGTGCCATTTGTCATTCAAAGCCTTTCTTCAATTTGATCATAAATTTATACACTAAGATTTGTCTTGCAGGAGCTTGACATTTATAAGGTTGCAAGTTTCCAAAAACTTACAAAGAAGAATGTCCCCTCACCACAGCTGTTTTATGGCCTGACACAGCTAGAGCTTATGTGTGCATCAGAACTACTACTTCCAGCACTTGCCTATCACTCTAGCAAATGTTAATCTCCTTGTAATTTTTCAATGTTAAGTTTCAGTTAAACAACTCAAACCCATGGCAAAATAGACATATAGTAAAACTACCCTGGTGACCATAATCATCTTTTATGCTAATGATTGACTCTGGTCCTTCCTTTTGGTCAAAGCTGGACTCTTTTATCAGTCTTCAAAGGCTTGGTCTCACATAGCTTAGAGCTTTTCCATCTTCATGGAAGGTGATTGACAGCCAATAGTCCATAAGAATGCAGTTCAGAGTTCAAGTTGAGAAATGCACATGACCCAGAACCAGAATGCCTCATTTTTCCAAAATCCTGTGGACATATGACCCAAGCTGGTTTAGTTTCCCTCAGGACCTTTACTAATAAGCAAGGGGGGTTTTCTCCATTTTGATGGCATTATGAGGGAGAATGATGGTATAGCTACACAAAGCTACCTAAAATAGAAGCTAGAGGTTGGGGAAGAAGAGGTAGTAGAAATGGCAAGAAAATGGCTGGTTTATGTTTTTAAACATCAGGATGTATCAATTCCTCCTTTTGTTGAGCTATATGAACCAATTTGATTTCTTACTTGGGGCTCATAGTTCTTTGCATTTCTTTGCACTGGCTTTTAATCATAACCAACATCCCGTGTATCACTTTGCCCTTCAATGATACCTAAATCTTTATATGCTGACAAAAATATTTGCCCAGATATATCTAGAAAAATATTACTGGCATTATACCTAGAGCCGCCCTTTATCCAGTTTCATATCATAGCCTCCTGGGAAATGTCAATCTGACAGTCTTTCAAATCACAAGGATTTTCCTCAATATGAGCTATACGCGGTCACAAAAGAACTACTCCTCATATTACAGAAGAAAATTACTCCTCTGTGTAGTGTTTATTCTAATGAGTGAAGTCAGTGGATAAACAGAAATTTCAGAGGAGGGCAAACACTTATGAAGACAACAGACAGGGTAACGCCCCCCAAAAGAGGCTCGCTGAATATGCATGAAAGATATATCAGAGAGAATATGACTGATCTCAAACTCAAAACCTAGTTCCCAGCCATGTGAAGATCAGAGATTCCCAGGCACCTCAGCAAGCATCCATATTCAAATGACATTCATTTTTGAAAGTCTAGTTCGGAAGCCACCTCAGCCTCAGACTTCCTCTGATCTTCTCCTAGGACACCCAGCCCACGTTACTTCATCTCCTTTGTACTGCTGATTAAATTTTACCGTGGATGGTGGTTATTTGTGCATAGGTCTTTCTAGTGTATTAGAGCTTCTGATCTTGAGGACAAGTTTGTTTTATTCTCTTTGTCACCTACAATATGAAAGTAGACAATTATTTCTTAAGTGAGATAATAAAGGAAGGAGTGAAGGAATGGAGAAAATGGTGACTTTTTTTTTTTTTTTTTTTTTTTTTTTGGCCTGGAGCTGCTACAAGACAGACAGATATTACTGTTATCAGCATCAAAAACTGCTGCCAGTACTGAGTAAGGAGGGCTCTTCTTCCGGAGGGGCTGTAACTCAAAGAGAAAGTCCTAACTAAACATTTCCCAGCTTGGCTGGCACTTCTGTCCTTTCACCAAGCATGCTGAGTTGTTCTGATGGGGCAGGCTCCAAAGCCACAGGGACTTTCTTCAAAGATTCAGCCCAGTTGGAAGTCTGAGTGCTCTTTGATGGATTTAATGGTAAAGAGCTGGAGGTGACCATTGCACTAGTTTCTTGGTAAAGTTGCCCTTCAATGAAAGTGACAAGCCTGACACCCTCATTAACTAACGGCACTGACAGTAAGCAACACTGACTCTCTTATGGTTAAACAGAGAGGAAAAAATTACAATTTTGATACATTTTAATCAGACTCCACTGGTAGTCGGTGTCAGACCTGCCCTTCTTATTCCCTCCGCTGTTGTTAGTCAGCATGCTCCTCCTCGAAGTGTTGCTGGGAATATTCTTCCCTTAGCCCATTCTTCTGAATAGTAACCAACAGAAGTTCATGAAGAGCAGAGCAGCTGCAAACTATAGAGTGTTTGGGATAGACTTGCTATGAGCTGTCTGGCATGCTACTGGCCACGCACAGCACCTGACAGACATCTTTCATTTAGAGTACCCTTACAGGGCTCAGGCATGCTCACAGCTGGGGAAAGGTGCCCTATTGCAGTATGTACTACCTTTCTCGAATCACTTCTGCCTTCAAATATTTTTATGCAGATGAAATGCCATCGTCTTTAAAAAGAAGTCCAGAATACGTTCCCCAGTTAATTCAAGAAGCCATTTAAATACGGACATGTAGACTGGGAAATCGTCTATAAGAAATGTGGTATATCTACGGTGACCAGTTCCAGCCATCAACACAGCTCAGGGTTTAATAAAAATAGTTGCATTTAGATTCAGACAGCCCCTTGAAATCGTGGGATTTTGTTGTTGTTGTTGCTGTTGTTGAAGTAACACGAATTCACATTTTCCACACACTTATAGGATTAAAAATATTTAATCCCTAAATTACGTTTGTTTACAGCAGAGATGTGTTTAATAAAATACCACTTTAGTTCTTTATCTATTGCTGTGGCAAAGCACCATGACTAATGCAACTTATAGAAGAAATTGTTTATTAGGGTTTGCAGTTCTAGAAAGATAAGATCTATCATCGTGATGTAGAGAGAGGAGTATGTAAGGGGGCAGGCATAGCCCTGGATCAGTAACTGACATCCGCAAACAGGAAGCTTACATATTGAGATACAAATGCAAGGCAGAGAGAGAGAGAGATACCCAGAATGACTGAGTCTTTGCAACCTTAAAGCATGCCCCTAGTGACACACCTCCTCCAGCAAGGATATACCTTCTTATCCTTCCCAAACTGTTCTATCAACTGGGGACCAACTAGTCAAACATGTGTGTTGGGGGAGGTTCTTATTCAGATCACTATGCGAATTTTTTGACAACTTCCCTTTGGAGTGTTTCTAATGCATTCATTTCATTTCTTTACCTATGCTGTGTGTAAGTTGTCACCTTTGACACATTCTCTGGGTGAACATATATGCAGAGTTTAACAAATAGCTCCTAGCCGGGCAGTGGTGGCGCACGCCTTTAATCCCAGCACTTGGGAGGCAGAGGCAGGTGGATTTCTGAGTTTGAGCCCAGCCTGGTCTACAGAGTGAGTTCCAGGACAGCCAGGACTACACAGAGAAACCCTGTCTCAGAAAAAAAAAATACATTGCCCAACCAGTGAATACTGAGAGCTAATTTTTAAAGTTCTCCAATAAGATTTTGCTAGAAAGTTTTGGGTTTACTCGTCTTGTATTATTCCTTAGCAACCTGCTGTTTTTCTCAAACAGACACAACCTTTGACATTGAGCTCATCTAGCTGAGCTACACTGCAGGCTCAGGATGGGTAATAATGAATCCATCCTCGGGTAGAGCTGAGCTGTCACCTCTCTTCCTCGACACATGGTGTCAGAGGGATCATGCCAACATATCCACAATGACACAGCTGGGTCTGCTTTACTCGGATGTAGGATATTTTTAAGAACGTCCATGTCAAAAGGATAATGATTGGCTTCCATCAAGGAAAGGTATGCTTCTATATAAAACATGAATGTTATGTTCCAATAAAACACAGGGGAAGAAAAAGTCTGTGTGAAATCTCTTTTCGCCTTTGTGAGTTTCTCCTTGTACCTTCTGAAAAGTCCCCACAGGACCAACACTAAGCTTCTCTTCATTAGAACCCAGATTTCAATTTAAATTTTAATTAGAATAGATGAGTAGAATGCTTTCCATTCTCTCTGGTTTCTGTGTGAAGCTGAACTCCAACTAGAAGCATGTCCCACGTTTTCATAAAAAAGATTAAGGTCTTACTCCGCAAAGACTTACTGCTATCCACAAAAGTGAGTTTATAGCCACCCGTACTACATTTCTGTGGGTGAATTGCTTTGGGAAGAAAATGTTGTTCTTTTGTTCAGCCAGGAGAAAACTCGGGCGGAAAACTTGATTTAAAATCTTTACAGTACTATAGCTTTACTGCTAAGCATTGTATAGAAGCCTCTGCTTTCTTTTCCCTCAGAATTTCAAGTCATTTGTAATTTTGAGTATTGTGACAATGTATACAAAGTGAAGTAAAATGCCTGGGATCATACAATATGTAGTATTTCATAACCCAAACTGGTACTATGTTACCAGAATGATCATTTTATGTCAACATAATCAGCATCAATCATGGCCATATAATCAAGGACCTCAACCTCTGGTACTTTTGGGTTTGTAAGGCAATTGCACTGGATCAGCCATTTACCCAATCAACGAATATCTACCAGACTTCTATTCTGCTCCAGGAAGTGTTGGGAGGGGGCAAAGGTGGAGTTAGCAGTGACTGAGGCTGATGAGACTTGATTGCACACAGCTTACATTTTCTCTACAGTAAAAGTAGGAAAGGCACTATTATCTGCATTTTCTAGATTGAAGGAACTTGGGATCAAAGAAACTGTGTGGTTAACCTAGCTATAGAGCTGATGAGTGGTCCAGCTGTGACTCACAACACTAAGATATTAGATAGCAGTAGAATAATTAATAATAATAATAATAATAATAATAATAATAGCTAAGAAATGGATGTTTTTAAGATAGTTCTTCACACCCCCTCTCCCAATACAATCACCACAAGACAAATATACCTGAAAATCTCCTCACCAAATTCGGAGAGAACATCAAAGAGAAAAGAATATTAAAACAAAATGTAGCCATTCTCTGTCATTCAAATTTCAATACCATTCCACTAGAGTTTTTCCCCTTAAATTGGCAATAGCTTTGTCTTTTGGTTGTTGTTATAAAAATTATGTATGACCTATATGACACGTAGTGGAAAAATAAGGACTGAAAAAGCAATAGCCATGTATTCTTATGATTTACAGTCAAATATCGTTCTTTCTCAATATACATGTGGTAAATTATTTAATACAATTATACTACGATTCTAGTCTACAAAGCACTTGCCTTCCATATTAATAAATGCAGGTCATCTCAGCACTTGGAAGGCAGAGGCAGACAGATTTCTGAGTTCAAGGCCAACCTGGTCTACAGAGTGAGTTCCAGGACAGCCAATGCTACACAGAGAAACCCTATCTCGAAAAAACAAAAAACAAAGAAACAAAAATAAATAAATAAATAAATAAAAATAAATGCAAGTCTAAATGAGGACTTTACTGATATACAACATTTCATTGTGGGAAGATATTATCACCTATTGAACTCTATTTAGTAGATATTTTCAATTGTTTCCATTTGACATCAAAACGTAAAAACAAAAACAACTACAACAAAACAAAAAACAAAAAGAGGCTGGTACTAACACTCTTGCATATAGGAGCTCACTCCTTCATTTGTGACCCTAGAATGAACTCATAGTGATGGAATTGCTTGAGTCTAAACATATATAAATTTTAAACCCTACATATCACAGTTTGAAATTTCTACTATCAAGATAGGAGAGTGCCAATTCTCTGGCTTCTGCCTAAGGTTTAAGCATATAATAAGCAAAGGAAAATATCAACTTGCTAATGACATTTTGAAATCTTAACTTTCCTTGGTTGAAATTAGTTTATTGTAAGAAGAAATATGCAAATTCACAAAAATAAAACTCATAAAATAACCTCACACCTGGGAGATAAAAATTAATTGTCTCAGATCTTCATATTATTTTATTTGTATTTGATATTTTCCAGTATAATTGGGTTCTTACAAAATATTTATTTTGGGGTTCCTTTTTGAAGTACACTTTTAATTGTAGAGCTTACATATAGGAAGAAAACTATATAAATTATAATGGATACATTTTAAACACTGCCATTTAATATGACTTAGATCTAAGAACAGAGCATTAGAAGCCACTTCTCCTCCAC
>JADRCC010576850.1:9095-25557 GCA_019843855.1 Hylomyscus alleni
TCTCTCTCTCTCTCTCTCTCTCTCTCTCTCTCTCTCTGTGTGTGTGTATGTGTATGTATTTATCTGTGTCTGTTTGTGTAGTATATTTTGTAAATCAATAGATATCAAAATCAAAGTAAACCGGGTTGAAGATTGAAAACAAGGAAAAATAAATAGACAAAAACCTCCAGTTCTCTTCGGCCACATGGAAAGAGGTTTGCAGTATTTGAAAGAAACGGTGAGATAAAGAGGACCCTGTCCTTTCACCAGCTCCAAGGTGATCAGAAGCAGCAAATAATGATTGGTGAATGTGCTCCCAAGTTTTCGGTATCTTAGCTTCATGTTATGGTTTCTATATGTTGGTGTTCCAGTTTAGCCACAACATCCATCTCTGAAACTGAACTGAGGCAAGAGCTACTGATGCTGCGGTGTTAAGAGCTTTAATAGTGTACAAAATTAACTAGAATATGTTACCAAAGCCTTTTCCTGTTGATGGTTGGAAGCCATCAAAAGATCCAGAGTCTCAGAACAGCCTTGTTTCACCAGCTAGTGTAGTCATGAGAGGAAGCCCACTGCAGCATTTTCTCAATTATCACATAATACTATTTTTGTCAACAAAAATGGAAAAGAAAACAGATCTCACATAGCTGGCGATGTAACTATGCTTGTATAATTAATTTCTAACATGCCTAACTTCCGGGATTTGATCCATGCTTTCATATGCAGCTGGCCTTTATGATATGTTTCTGTAAATTCAGTATTTGGTATGTGAAATATGAAGAGAGAAAAGTTAGAAGTTGAGTGTTATTCTTGGCTACACAATGAGTCAGGTCTTCCTGTGGAACATTGGACCTTGTCTCAATGAACAAAGAAACAGATCTGTCTCTATATATAGTTCTATTGTATTGGGAATGAGAGTGATTTAATCTGCTAAACCTCAATTATTCTGTGTGAATAAGACATGCATAATTCAAGTGAATTAAGGTCATACGAAATAGTGAATAGAATGACCTTTGTATTAAACATGTGATGATTGAAGGAAAACTTTAGTAAGAAGTAAAGTTCAGTTTGTTCGTTGTTGATTTTGCAAATTCTCACTTATATTCTCTGATATGGAATTTAAAGATTTTATTAAACAAAAAAGATAAATAAAATGTAGTGTCTCTAATTTTTACTTTCAGATTAGAATATTGTAGTTATTAACACTACACATTTTTCTTCTTGCTTGGTGACATTTAAAAATATAATGGAGAATAAATTAGTGGACAAAAAAGTAATCACTAGCCAATGTCAAATATATTATGATTCAGTTCTAGATTATATAACAAAACACTAAATTTAGAATAAGTGCAACACATCTTTAACTTATTAGTTATTCTTCTGAACTTTACTGTTATTTTATAAATAATATTTTCATTATCAAATGAAAGATAAAATTATAATGGTTGGGCAGAAGTTTACTATGTAAAATAATTTTAAAACACTAATTTTCTTTCAAACTAGTTTTTCTTTCAATTTAACCTTGTTCTAGGAGAGAAAGATGGAGAAAATGAAAAATAGAATATTTTAATGTGTTCATGTCATTAATAAAATTACTTTGCTGAAAAAAATCATGATTAACACATATTTAAAATAATTAAAGTATATGAAAATGTTATTAACACAACATTTATGTTATGTTGACTAAAATTTCTGTGGCAAATGCGTCATTTACAATTTGATTTGATTATTTTACTAAAAATTTATCTTATGAATATTATAATGATAAAATTATCAATATTATATTCTTTTCATTTATTCATTTCATTGTTTGTAGAAATTGTCTCTGTAGTTTATGCATATGGTTATTTGTTTAACAATTATTACCAAGTTCTTCAACCATTTGGCCAATACAGAGTGGACAGTAATCCTTATTATAGTCCCTACTAAGTTACTTAACTTTTGAAAGTAATATTAACACTAATTTTTCTATAAAATCATATTAGCATAAGAACAAAGCTGAATTTATCTAGCTACAAGCAAATTCTTTTAATTTATTTTCAAAATGTTTAATAACTTCATTAGCTGGCAACCATCTCAGGCCACTTTTTATCAGGTTAAAACATTTTGGTAAATAAATGATTCATATGCCATGTTTTTAAAAAGACGTATTTATTTTTAGTTTTGCATGTAACTGTTTGGCTTACATGTATGTATATGTAGCATATGTGCACCTAGGAATTCTGGAGCTCAGGAGAGGGTGTCTGATTCCTTGGGACTAGAATTATATTTTCTGTGGCAGCCACAGTAATTTTGAAGGTGGAACCTGGATCTACAGCAAAAGCTACAACTGTTCTTAACCATTGAGTTACCACCACAGTTCTATGGCCTGTGTTTTTATAGTTATATCACTTGAGAAAAACAATTTTTTGCTCAAAAACTGTTACCCCAACTTAGAGTTTTCTGAATTAATGAAAGTGAATTATATAGAAGAATATCCCTGGAATTGTTAAAAATAAATGATCCTCTATTTTGAATTAGTTACTTAGTGATATCTCAAATGTACATAAAATAATTTGAATATGAATTTGAACAATTTCCCAGAAAATAGGGTAAACTATCAATGAAGTAAGTGAATTTCTTTGAAGTAAACAATGGTTCATTTTGGATCCTGACTGACCCATTTGTTAATATATTATATCCCTTATGAAATAAAATCATAGTTTTTTTGTCTGTAATTAACTCAGTAAATTTGAGAACTTTTAGATTTTATTATGAAATGAAATTTCAGGAAAAAAAAACTTTAGCTGCTACTGAAAGCTTTGCAATCTAATATAGTATAGTTCAAAAACCCTTCAGTCTACTTCAAATTATGACTGCAGAGCTTAAGGTTGTAGCATGGATCCAAGCATATATTTTGCAGCAAATCTTCACTCTAAGATTTATTAACAATCAACAATGACCCAAATACTGCCTTGAACTGCAGTGAACAGCATGAAGAATTTGCTGCTTTCCAGGAACTTCTAGGAAACTAGAAAAGCAATTAAGTGAACACAGGATGCTTTACTTAGGAAAGAGTAGTGTGCGAACTCCAGAAAAAGATGGAGTTCAAAGTTAGTGCTAATTAAATGGGATTCTGAAAACAAATGTTAATCAATATGTGGAACATATAGCTGGCAGAGGACATCTACTTCTGTTGCTTCACATAAAGCCATCATTTGAACAATTATGTCTCCTCAGTAAGGAAATGTGAGCAACAAGACACAATTGAATTATATATATATATATATATATATATATATATATATATATATATATTGGAGACAAAAGAAACTAGATTCTTTCAACCATACAGAAAAAGTGAGTATATATTTCGATGTCATTACAACACCAAAACCCTCTTTTGATATCTCCTCCTTGCAATATTGATAATTGTCTCAGGTTAAGGCAACTGTCATAGTAAATTACATCAATTTTACAAAGGCAGTAAGAAAATTTCTGTTAAGTGTTTAGAAACTCTTTGAAAGAAGGAATTCTCAAAGTTATCTATACATTTTAAACTTAACACGAAATCTTTTAATGATAATGAAATCAATAATAGAGAGCAAAAGAAGGTATTATCATATCAAATACATTATCAGTATGCACAAGAAATAGTTTCTGTTTTTGTTTTTGTTTTTGTTTTGATTTTTGTTTTGTTTTAAGAAAACAGAGAAATATAACTGCAAACATGCTTTGCCACTGCCTGGCCTCAATAGGGGATATTCTAAAAGGATGTATTTAAGTATTTTTTAAACCTGAAACTATTACATCTCTCACCTTGGAGAAGAATGTTATGGGTTTTAAAAAGGCATGAAACAGTTCAGATATTGACGTTTTATATTAAAATGTTAAAAATACAAATGTTTGAATATATTATTATTTGTAGTGAATGAAAAGAATTTTTTCCTCCATAGAGACTTTTAATTCATGCTATTAGGTCAGTTACTCCATAAGGACACAATGTCCATTATGACTCTTGACAAGAGACGTTCTTTACATTCATTGGTGAGTTGTGAAGCAAAGCTATAAAAATAATCAAACAAAATATTATTAAAATAATGAGTAGTATTTATTACTGAAATATTTCTGCTAAGGCTTGTAATGTGAATTATATTCCTCAGAGTGTAAATAAATTTGCTTCATATGTATGTATGAGTACGTGATATAAAACTACATAACCTAATTTTTTTCTAAATATTCAATGAGAAAATATTTGTTTATAGTGTTTATATGTATCTTTGTCAAAGTCTTAATTTCTTTACAAAAAATTATGGCTAGCTCTAACTTAGGTCATAGATCAATTATGGTTATGGTTTAGTTATTGAAACCTGTAAGACACTGGTGATCAATCTTTCCCTTTGATTGTTATAAACATATTTTTTCTCTTCCAAAGGACTAATAAGGCTTTCTCTTCTGTGGTCTTACTTGCAAGGATGATATATGTCTATGTCTGTCTATGTCTGTGTGTACTTAAACTATCAATTTATTTATTTATCTTTTTATTTATTTATTTATTTTAAGATAATGCTAAGAAAATAACACAGTGGATAAGATTGTGCATTGCTTTTAAAAAAACTCCATTTTGGTTCACAGCATCTATATCTTCCAGTAAATATAGCTCTAGAGGCATTTTATACCCTCTTTTCATTCCCAGAGAACTAGAATAATATGTATATATCCCCACAAATACAACCCCTATACAAATATATATATGTATATATGTGTGTATGTATGTATATATACATATATATTTATATATATAAGTCCAACAGGAGTATATATACACATATATACATATATATATATATATATACACATATATATTTAATTCCTGTTGGATTGTTTTATAATATTTCCTGCCATGACTATTAGCCTTTTAAAATGACTAATATGCTTTTTATGAGTTAAGAAATTTAAGAAATTCACAGTATTTTCTCTCCATTCTGCATATTTATATATATGTACATATATATGAATATATATATATATATACATTTCTCAATACTAACATTTTCTTTTCTGTTGATAATACCTACCCAAGAGAAGAATTTTAAAGTGTTCTGAAAAATGAATATATGTATATAAATAATATGTAGATAATAGATTTATAAATGAAGGAAGATAAACTATTTTTGTGTTATTTTTTCTTACTGTCATATGCCCTTCTGCACTGAATCAGACATGTAATTCACACTCACTGTGATATATGGTTATTGGCTTATTTGTCACTTTATCCTTCAAATGATAATTTCACAATAAAATAAAAGATGTCTTTCTGTGTTACTCTGGTTTTTGAGCTCAGATACCACCTAGGTCAATACCACATGGAGTGTATGACAATTCATTCTGTGCTTACTATTTTACTGTTTCATATTATTTCTCAATTTTTCTTTTGAAGTTTATCTTTGTACTTGAAAACTTATTTTTAGCTATCACTTATATCTATGTAAATTGATCAAAACTCTGTAAGTGTGTCATATTGGCATGTTATTTTTTGCAATGGAAAAAGAAAAAAGGAACTGGATCCACAATTTCAACCCTAAAAGACAAGATATACCCATTTCTAGGAATAGTATAGTTATGTGCAATTATTCTCTTACTGGAATTTAAGTACATGTCACTTTAACATACATTTTAAATATGTTATTTGAAATAGAAAGACATTTATGACCTCATTGTGTTTTTCACCATCTTTCACTCTTTGAAATTAATGAACTTAAATAAATCTTTGTATTTATTCAAGTTTTGATAGAGTTAATGGTTATTATAATCTAGAAAATAACTCTACTTAATATTTTCTATGGTGAACCTGAAATCTACCTAATTGACAAATGTTCACCATATAGTATACGTTTGTTAGGTTTCAGTTACTGTGAAAAGACACCATGACCAAGTCAACTTGAGGATGAAAGGGTTTTCTTTCTTTCTTTGTTTGGTTGGGTTTTTTTGGTTTTGTTGTTGTTATTTTTTTTTGTTTTGTTTTTGCTTTTTTGTTTTGTTTTGTTTTAGTTTATGTTTGTACATTACAGTCCATCATTGAAGGAAGTCAAGGCTAGAACTCAGGAAAAATGGAGAGACGAGACCCAAAACAGAAGTCATGGGAACTGCTGTTTTCTAATTCAATTATCCATTAGTTTAAATATAAATCTAGAGACAACCAAGATGGTTTCCCAGAGACATCAGCATTGCCGTATCTGACATCTCCTTTAGGGAAAGTCATTCCATTCTCTATGGAGGAAGCTCAGTTATCTCATGCAAAAAGAGAGAATAGCATTGCAAAGTTTGGTTGAACAGGTACTTCCTCTACTAAGGTGGGAGGCTATGTTCTCAGGATTAAGGAGCCTATTTGAATCTGAGGAATTGATGTCTCTATCCTCCTTTGGGTCTTCCCACACATGCTTTTACCAAGTCATAGGATCTTACTGTTTTTTTCAATAAGTGCTATTATTTTAACTGCTGACAACCTACAATGCTGACATCTAAACACAATTGCTATATGTCACCCAACTGTGGCCCCCTCCCTTCTCTGCCTGTATGCTAGCTAGCAAGCTAAGTTCGAAACCGAAAGCGTGGGTCGCGCCTTCTGCTGGAAGTCCCGCCTCTAGAGACTCTAGAGAATTTGCTGATTGGGCCTGGTTGCTAACGAACTTGTGGGAGGGGTTTTGCCTTACCTGCTTGGGAGCTTTTTCTATTGGGAACAACGAGGACTGTTTTATTAAAGGAAGCATGGCTGAATAAGAAGCGCGTCTACGGCCTTTTTTTATGACCTGTCCTTTGGGATTAGGTATTGATAAGGTAATATTTATTAGATATTATAGAAATTATTATGGATAACTGGGTTACTGGCTCCTGTTTTAGAGGACCCACTTATTTATGTTGCTTTTATGGGGCTGCAGGCAGCAACAGTCAACTGCACAAAGAGGCTTGCCTTTGGATTTTGCGCCTTGAGCTCTATGGCTGAAGATAGATTACTTTGCTGTGTACATTTAGAAGCCTTTAGATTGCTTATGTGCATCTAGAGCTATTAAGTTGTGTTACCCAGATCATTTATTTTTAAATTTTATCCAAAGATGCTAAAAGAAACAAACCAATATAAATCATTATTTTCCTGATAATTCCATAAATGCTCAGAAGTTTCATACACAGAGTCACTAAATTCCTTACATTTCAGAAGAGGCAAATCACATTTATAAATGCATTTTTTCTTACTATGTTCTTTAATAGTGAATGCCATATTTAATTTTCTCTATACTTTCTAATGAGTCTTTAGTGATTATAAAATCCATCCATCTTAAATACTACAATTCTGTTTCTTGAGAGCCACTTATGGCAACACAATTTGTTTTAGTAATGACTCTGAAAACAAAAACAAACAAAAGCAAACACAAACAAAACAGAATCAAGCAAAGTGTACAAAATCTTCTTTCAGAAATAATCTTTTAAATTTAGACAGCAAAAAGAGTGAATATCCCACAGTCCTTTACGTCTTACATTCAGCTTTCTTGTATTATCCTTATTCAGAAGAAGGACACCAAGGTCAATAATTCACATTGGTTCTCATTGTTGTATGCTGAGGAGGCAGAACTTGCATTTCCTATTATCTGTCTATTGGATCTGAAAATATGACCTTGCTCTCTCTTGTTCCCTTAGATTAACAATGAATTCTAGTAAAAATAGTAGTAGGGCTGTTTGTTATGTGATGAAAAATATATATAAATATATAGAAAGAAAACAGGTGTTTCATTCTAAGATAATACAGATTTCACAATCAGGTGTCCTCCAAACTTGGTAGCAACACTCAAATGTGGAATATGTTCTGCCTTTAAGGTTGTTAATAGGGTGCACCATTCATTTTCTTGTCATCATTTAAAAGAATTCTATTTTGTACAAATTTCTGAACAGAAACAGGATACAAATAACATTTCTTTCTTAGGGCAGAAAAATTATCTTCATTGAACACTCCATAAAGATAATGGAAATATTATGTGGAAGAGATACTGTTTAGCAGAGCTGTTAGGAACAATTTTTAGCTTTTTTTTTTCTTGTAACAATAAATGACATTAAACACACCCAGTTGTCAGATTACCATTCTGTGGGGAATATTCTGACTGTGAGAGTTTTCAAAGCATGAGGCCAGCCACAGCAGTATGGAGATGTAGGCGGTCCTGTCCACCAGAGGAGGTTAGCATCTCTTTTGTGTGTTTGACATAAATCTTTGTTGAATAACAAATGCACCTCTATTCCCGCTGTTTTTAAAATGCAAGTTTTGTTCCCTTTTGCCACTTCTAAAGCAGATGTATCACATAAGGGGAAGGGAAAAGAGAGCAAGAACTCAGGAACTATTTTAAGAGTGAATATATTTTACTCATAAAAGGATCCTAGAATTGTACTGCATTACTAAAAGAAATATGCTTTGATGTAGTAGTTATGTGATCAAACTGAAACATGAGAGATGATTATTAACTTCTTTATGACATTACTGAAGAACTTAATAGTTTCATATATTTTTCAGTACTAAGTTTTATTCATATTCTTTAACTTATTCCTTTGCCTAATTAATTCAGGCTTTTGGTGATAACATTTTATCATTTCTCTTTGGTACATAATTTTCCATGTGTACACAAATGGAATCATGAATAAATATAGACACATGATTCCAGCAACAGTACTAAAAGAACATATACTGGATGTGATCAGTGTTACATAAATAAGTTTGACAGGATAATACGTTATTATATCTTAGGCTTTTCGATTTTTTTATTTTGTGTGTGTGTGTTTTTGTTTCTTCTACTTTAGTCTTGAAGATGATTTTTGTTACACAATTGTGTCCCTGGTGAATAGAAACAATTTCATGTGCTTTTCCCAAATTGTAGAGTTTCAAATTACGGTTTCACTTTAAGGCTGTTTACATTTCCAGAGGGATGGAAAATGGTAAACATAAGAGCTTGTTCCTTTTGTTGTTTTGGTCTTGGCTTTCATTGATGAGTTTCAGGTGTTTAATTATTTCAGTTTTCTGTAGAAATGGCTTTGGGGATCAAATGAGTGTCTCCTCATTACAGCATTCTTCTTACTCTTAGAAGAAATGTTTTGACTTAACATAAGATAAAAGAATTTAAAAATCCATCTCTTGTTTGTAATTATTTTGTGTACCTAATTAAGATTATTAGTACAATCAATAATTGATACTTGGTTACCTTTAGAGCCTAACTTTGCATCATTTGAGCAAAGTAAGTGGCATACCTCAACACTCTGCTTTGTCTGCTAGCAAAATAAGAATGTTGACTCATGACAAATTTTTGAAGTTATTAAGTTCTATACAAAATTAATTATTTATAAAAAACTATTGAGGGGGAAGATATTTTATGGTATGTGTGTGTTTCTTTCCCTCTGTGGGTGTCTGTGTGCGTGTGTGCATACATGTATGTGTGTGTAATTACTTAAACTTTTAAATCTCAAGGAATAGTTATAGTCACAGGCCTTAGAGAAAATCAGTCTGTAAATCTTTTAAAGTACTACTTTTACAAGTAGTGTAGATAAGATGGATTTTTCTAGAAAGTTATTCATTTTATTTCATCTATAACCTATACAGAAGTAAATCTTTATATGACTTGTATTGGCATAAATATTTTTATCTATTAAAAATTTTTCACATATTGTTATTCAGCCATTTTATGATATCATACTAGGAGTACTTTATCAATGTTATTCTGAATTTTAATAATATACACTCCAAAACAGTTATTTGTTTTCCAATTTTTTAAGCTTTTGCTTTGGCCCATAGCAATTTTATACTACATTCTCTATAAAATATAAGAATATAAATCAACTATTTTGGTTCTTAAATATTTATCATATAAAAGCATATATGTATACATATGTGCAAGTTTTTACAGGTTTCTGGGAAACAATCTTAAACTCATATTACAACGTGTCAGACACATTTTTCAAATAGGATAGGACTGTTGTGTGTCTGTGGTCTTAATAAATACCAAATACTTTACAGTAACAATATAACTAATTCAAAAATTATGTCTTCACTCTATATTTGGATCAGGCCATTTGTCTTAAATCATTTTGACAAGGATTAGGAGAACCGGATGGACTAGTTCTTGATGTCATGTGATCATGTCAGCCTTCTCATTTTATCTCTTCTATATATCCATATTTATTTCTTGCTTGGCTCTCCAAGTTCAGTTAGTACAGTCAATGAGCTACCAGATTGTAATATATTATATAAAAGGTTCTAAGAAGAAATTATTTATAAGTTTTCAATTATGTACTACTTTTGTTGTTTCAAAAAACTATTATTGTACCACCACAATGTGTTCAATGTTTGGAGTGCATCAGCCATTTGATAACACAGCTAAGATGTATGTTCTAGTGACTCTCTGACACTTAAGGATTCTAATTATTTTCAGATTGCCGAGAAATCACATTTTTTTTGTGCCATTCCCACTCCTATGAAGTCTTGTGACAAGCTGAGCCCAAAAGCTTGACCATAGACCAGAGGCAAAAGCTTCAAAGGAAGCCAGTCTCCTGGAATTCATTTGTGCCCCAGATATGTTCTTGCGAACTCGATTGCTAAGTGCTCACCAAGATATGATTTACTAATAGCTAGACAAAATTTGGACATTGATCTCTGAGCTTTACCACTGTTCCAACATCTTAGCCAAACCTTGGCTTGGAATTTTGTAAAGAATGCTACCCATCCAGACTAATTGCCTTCGGCATTGTGGGTAGGGCATTGAAGCTTACAGAATGGGAGACTTATCTCAGGGAAAGGTCAAGTAGAATCCTCATTTTCAGTCCAGTAGGCAGCTGAGCCACTCCTAGGAATTAGCAAGAATGAGACTTCCAGAGACATGTCTCTACTAGCCCAGAAGATTAGCATAGTGGGCATTTTACTAAGGATGGACATGGCTTTGAGCTGAGTGTGTGTGTGTGTGTGTGTGTGTGTGTGTGTGTGTGTGTGTGTGAGAGAGAGAGAGAGAGAGAGAGAGAGAGAGAGAGAGAGAGAGAGAGAGAGAGAGAGAGCAGCAGTCAGCAGCAGAGCATTTGAGACAGAGCATTCTAGCTTGGAGCTTTATGCAGTCTGCAGCCCCTTCGGGCCAGGGTGGTACAGCGCCTGTCCAGAAGAGGTGGCTGGTTTAGACCCAGTGTGTTTCAGGTGGCCTCAGATGTACCTCGAGCGCTGAGCTGCCAGATTTTTCATTTCTCTTTTGTAATGACTGTAAAAATCTGATGCCATTTTTGAGAAATAGACTCAGATTCAGCACTTCCTTGTGTCGACTCTGTTTGTCATCTGCTGAATATTTTGCCCACCTGACCAGAACTCTACTCATCCCATGGAACAAGGGATTCCTGCAGCAAACCCAGTCTGTGGCAGCTTTGGTCTAGAGCTCAATACTAATTGGGTCATACATTGGGGTCTTTGAATGAATCTCTCATGATACCATTAGGTTTATTTTACCTCATTTCTGGAAAAATAAACAGATACCCACATGTTTACAAAGCAAAATAATAAGAGAATCCTTAGATTACATGTTTTGGTTTTGCATCTGCTCATTTTTAGTTGAATCATCTCATTACCAAAAATACTAACAAATTATATAACAACTTCCATGGGTTCTGGAGATGCCTGTAATAACTCACTGATTAAGATTTTGATCTCAGTTTGTGACACAATGCAAGATTCTCTTTAACACGTATTTTATTCATATATTCCTATTAATGTCTTTCTTTTGCATATACTATCTATTACTATTAGAATAGGAAAATCTGCATTCTTTAGGCTTTCCTTGTTTGATATGTTTTTATTTCTTAATTAATCTTTATTTAAAATTTATATCCTGTTTGTTGCTTTCAAATGTTTATGATAACTCTGCTCTTTTTTAAATCTGTTTTTATATAATTTTTAATTTGCTAATAAAGCAACATACACAACAAATTGGCTAGTTTTGTGTGTCAACTTGAGACAAACAAGAGTACAGGATAGAAAGGAGCTTCGGTTGAGGAAATGCCTCCATGAGATCCTGTTGTAAGGCATTTCCAAAAATTAGTCATCAATGAGGCTGGGTGGAACCCACTGTGGGTGCTGCTACCCATGGCCAGTGGTGCTGGGTTCTATAGGAAAGCATGCTGAGCTAACCATACAAAGCAAGGCAGTAAGCAGCAGCATCCATGACCTAGGCATCAGCTCCTTCTTCCAGGTTCCTAATCTGCTTGTAGTTCTTGTCCAGACTAAATACCAATGTGGAACCAAATAAAGCCTTTCCTCCCCAACTTGCTTGTGGTCATAGTGTTCATCACAGTAATATAAACCCTAACACACACACACACACACACACACACACACACACACACACACACAGGTATAACCCACAGTCTGCTCTACCAGGTTATTGTTTTTCACACAAGCTGAGCACTTGAAAATAGAATAATCTGCTGGTCGGTGGTGGCACATGCCTTTAATCCCAGCACTTGGGAGGCAGAGGCAGGCAGATTTCTGAGTTCGAGGCCAGCCTGGTCTATAGAGTGAGCTCCAGGACAGCCAGGACTGCACAGAGAAACCCTGTCTCGAAAAACCAAAAAAAAAAAAAAAAAAAGAAGAAAGAGAAAATAGAATAATCTATTCTTATCTTTTGTTGGAATTCATAACCTATTCATAACCTATTCTTTTTTGGTGTCCTGGTTAAGGTTACTCTTTCTTTGATAAAATATCATGACCAAACAAACAATTTGGGAAGGAAAGGGTTTATTTGTCTTACACTTCCACATTCATCATGGAAGGAACTCCCAGGATAGTCACTCAAACAGAGCAGAAAGCAGGAGGAAGGGCTTTTAACACAGAGGCCATGGAAGACTGCAGTTCACTGCCTTGGCCCTTACACAGAGGCCACAGAAGACTGCAGTTCACTGACTTAGCCCTTATGGCTTACTCAGCCTTCATTTTTTTACCACCCAGGAACACCTGACCAAGGGGGGCCCCACTTGCAATGAACACGGTCTTCCCCCATCAAGCAGTAACTAAAAATATTCCAAACAGGCTTGTCCACAGCTCAGTCTTATGGAGGCACTTTCTTCATTGGGGTGCTCTCTTCTCCAGGGACTCTGGTTAGTGTTAATTTGGCAGTGCCAGCAGGACTGACCCTTTGCCAAAGAGACAAACACATTCCTATCAAATATTCCAATAAGTAAATTGATTAATAATGCCACTCATGCCGGGTGGTGGTGGCGCACACCTTTAATCCCAGCGCTTGAGAGGCAGAGGCAGGTGGATTTCTGAGTTCAAGGCCAGCCTGGTCTACAGAGTGAGTTCCAGGAGAGCCAAGGCTACCCAGAGAAACCCTGTCATGAACAACCAAAAAAAAAAAAAAAAAAGAATGGCACTCACAGGCTTTTATATTTGAATGCAAGTCACCATGAAGTTTCACTATTTGAAAAATAAAAGATTATGTGATATGGTCTTGTTGGAGTAGGCCTTGAGAAAGCATGTTGATTGGGAAGAGCTTTGCAGTTTCCAAAGCCCATGTCAGACTCAGTCACAGGAGGCAGAGGGAGGGACAAAGTGGATGAAAGGGGCAGGGGGAGAGGAATGGGAGACAAGGTGTGGGGAGAGACAGGAGAGAGACCCAGAAGGCTGGATGGGGGAAAACTTTAAGAAGTCTAGAGACCTGAAATGGGGGAGGCTCCCAGGAGTCAATCTTAGTAGGAGATATCTAACAATGGGGACATTGAACCTGAAGATATACTTCCTATATCGAGGCAGAACACAAAAACCCACAAAAACAAAACAAAACAAAACTTTTGTCCCAAAATTTTCCTGTCTAAAAGAAATGCAGGGACAAAAGTAGAGCAGAGACTGAAGGAATGGCCAACCAATAACCCACACAAATTAAAAAGCATCCCATGACCTATGACCAATCCCTGACATTATTAATGATGTTCTGCTATGCTTGCAGACAGGAGCTATACATAACTGTCCTCTGAGAGGCTTTTTTCCTGAAGCTGACTGAGACAGACACAGATACACACAGCCAAAGAGTTGTAGGAAGGGTAGAAGGCTCTGAAGCAGATGGGAGCCCCACAGAATAACCAACAGAGTCAACTAGCCTGGACTTCCGGGAGCCCTCCGAAACTGAGGCAGAAATAAAACACACATACACTTCATGATGTCAGATTTTAGATCAGCTTCCAGATTGTCAGGTGTGTTGGTGTATCCAGAGGGTTCTGTGGTAGAAGAACTTGATTCTGATGATGCCAAAGTAAATTATTATTGCCCTCTGAAAGACCAAACAAGCAGCTGAAAGAGTCAGATGCAGATTTTACACTCAATCAATGGACAGAAGCTGATGACACCTGTGATTGAATTAAGGAAAGCTGGAAGAAGCTGAGGAGGAGGGCGATCCTGTAGGAAGACCAGCAGTCTCAACTCACCTGGACCCCCAGGATCGCTCAGACACTGAGCCACCAGTCAGGCAGCATACATCAGCTGATATGAGGCTCCCAACTCATATACAGCAGAGGACTGCCAGGTCTGGATTCAGTTAGAGAAGATGCACCTAACCCTCAAGAGACTTGGGGTCCCAGGGAGTGAGGAGGCCTGGTGGGGGGTAGGGACACACTCTTGGAGACAGAGGGAGGAGGTGCAGGATGAGGAACAGTTGGAGAGTAGATCAGGAGGGGGATAAAGTCTGGACTTTAAAAAAAAAATTAAAGAATAAACAAGCAAACCTGAGAAAGAAAAAATAAAAGAAAAGAAAACCAAAACTGAGGCAATCCTGGGAATGGAATAATTAGGAATACCGTCAGAGAGCTCAGAGGCATGCTTCATCACACTATACAATGGATAAGAGAGAGAGCAAAGGTAACTGTAATAAGAATAAAGGAAAAGAAGAAACCTGGGTCAAAGGCACAGACAAATATACTCAACAAAAACATGGGGTAAGTGAGCAGGGCGGGGGGAGAATGGAATAAGGGGTTTTTTTTAGAAGGAAAACAAGGGAAAGGGGATAACATTTGAAATGTAAATAAAGAATATATCTAATAAAAAGTAGGAAAAAATGGAATAAAATGTCCCAAACCTATAAATGCCTATAACGTACAAAAACAATATAAAACACAAAAAGGAAAGTCCCCCAAAAAATTAAAAATTAAAAAAAAGAGCACACACACAAACACACACACATATACACAAGCTGGAATGAGGCACATATACACCTAATATGTAGCTCAAACTCCATTTTGGATTGGCCATCCAACAACTGGAGCAGAGCAGCTCCCTAATGCTGTAGTGTAAATATGGTATCAGTTCCTCCAAAGGGTTGCTTGTTTGGAAGAGGATGAGCCTAATCTAGCAGAAACTTGATGCACTAAGGCTCAAAGATATCAAGAAGAAGCTCATGCTGTCAGAGCAGAAAGTCAGAGGGAGGAGGAAGGGTCTCAAGTAAGGACTGAGAGTAGAGGCAGAGTTTGGGATGTAAATTAATTAGTTAAAACCAGAAAAGTGATAAAAAAATAATTTAATAAACATGAGGTAAAATCATGTTATTATTATTTTATTTATGTCCAAATGATTCATTTTATGTTCATTCCTTCCATGAAGTTATTTGCAGTGATTTGTAAACATTTACAAGCATTTCAAGTACCTACCTACTAAATAAAATCCTCAATATCTTAATTACTTGAGCATTAACTGCATGTAAAAAAATATGGCTGGGAAGTGGTGGCATATGCCTTTAATCCCAGCACCTGGAAGACAGAGGCAAGCAGATTTCTGAGTTAGAAGTCAGCCTGGTATACAGTGAGTTCCGGGACAACCAGGACTACAGAAATCTTCTATCAGAAGAAGAAGAAGAAGAAGAAGAAGAAGAAGAAGAAGAAGAAGAAGAAGAAGAAGAAAGAGGAAGAGGAAGAGGAAGAAAAGGAAGAAAAGACAAACACTTGATATCAATAGCTTTGCTTTCATTGATAATTATCCTCTAACCTATTTTTACTTTGGTATTTTATTATTCTATAACTTTGCCAGGCAATTTTAATCAAAATTTTAGCATGAAAGAGGCCAGCCTAGGCCTCCCTCAATCCACAGGGAAACAGGGTTCTTGTCAGGTTGACAAGGCATTGGCAAAGAAATGACAGAGATAACACATGTAAGTGCAGGATCTGAATGTATTTCTCGAAAATGGTATCAGACTTCAACAGTCATTAAAAGAAAAAGAAGAGAAAAATCTGGCAGCTCAGCAGTCAGGGTACATTTGAGGCCACCTGAAACCCACTGGGTCTAAAGCAGTCACCTCTTCTGGACAGGCGCTGTACCCCTTGCCCACACCCTTGCCCTGAGCACTTTGGGCCTGGTGGGCTGCGGACTGCATGGGGCTTGAAGCTTGAATCTCCAATCTTGAATGCTCTCTGCTGCTCTCTCTCTCTCTCTCTCTCTCTCTCTCTCTCTCTCTCTCTCTCTCTC
>JADRCC010576851.1:0-16065 GCA_019843855.1 Hylomyscus alleni
TATGGATTAGCTGTATGGGCTATTCTTATAGCAATCAATCATAGGCTAAGCCAAGGGCTGTAATCAATGAAATCTGTGGCTGCCAGAGGGCTAAGTCCCCTCATAGTAAAACTGGGTGAACTGAGGCCCCAGGTTGAGAGGCAGTTCTAGCCTAGGTTCTTTGTGTCCTTTTCACAGCCTAGGTTCTAACCTGCAGCTGGCCTTGAATGTTTCACCAGCCCAGTGTGGCACAGTAGGTGAGACTAGATCCGTAGGCTCTGCTTCTGGTAGGAATTTCCCATACAAGAAAAAAGTGGGGTGGTGAAAGTCCATATGGAAGTCATTGGGAGAATCACCCCACGTGTGAGGGGTTAGTGGGCATGCTCCATAAATATTTATTGATGGTAGGTAGAGCCAGTTCTCTTATGCTTTTATAGCAACATGTATAGAGTCCAAACAGAAATGCCAGCCTGAGGCTTTGGATTTTGGGCTCCAAAGGTAGCCCTGTAGGTGCCCTGCTCCTACAGAACCACAAGCTGGTCCCAGATCTTTACCTGGGCCGATGTCTAGCTCTTGTGAGGTTTTCTAAATTGTCTAGGCATCTCCCAAAGTGTCCTCCATGTCCTCCTGGGGCAGTCACCACAGAAGATGCCAGGCTCCAGCTTCCTTCCTACCCCGGGCCCTTTTCCATCAGTTCTAGCTAGATCCCTGTAGCTCCAGACAAGCCCTGCCCCTCCTGGTATTTACAGTCTGCAAATACTTGTGGCCATTTGTGCTGCCCTGGTGGGCCAGGGAGGACCAATCCCTTCTGCCTGTCATTAAACCTGGCCTTTGCCTCTATTCAATGTCTTGTGGCTGCAGCTGACAGCCTATCTGGGGGCTGAGCCCAGAGCCTCTGCAACTCTTGGGTCCTTCTGATTGTAGCAGGCTCCCTTGACACCTTTCTAATTCCTACCATGGGTGGGGGTGGTCTATCTCAGCCTCCTCTGAGAAGCTCTCACCCAAGTTCCAGCTTCTGCTGAGACTTGTGTTATGGGGAAAAGATGAACCAAGTGCCCCCTCCTTTGTTTTCGCCGGTCCAGCTAGCATGAGGAAGACCTTTCTTTTGTTGACCTTCACATCCTGGGCAATTTCCACCTGTTTCCAGCACATTGCTGCTGCTGTGACATGGGCTAGACCCGCCTCCTTCCCAACACTGGGCTCATGACTCTGCTCTACTAGGGTTGGTCACTTACTGTGCCTTGCCCAGCTTGGTGCGCAGACGTAGCCCCCTGACGACATGGCACCACTCACTTGAAATCTCTCTCCCTGAGCGTCGCATACCCTGTCTGGGGTCTGGAGGCCAGGAGGTCTTTCTGCTTGAGCGTTTTTAGCTAACATGAGCCAGGGTGAAGGTCCACAGGCAGACTTTGGACAGGGTGAGCTGAAATGTTTATGAACCCCCTAGAAATCATCTGAATGATTTCTCCCTAAGCCGGCATGCCTGTTCTCTGTCTTTTGGAAAGATTAACAAGAGCTCAACCAGGTTGGTTGGTTTTTGGGTTTGTTTTTTGTTTTTGTTTTTGTTTTTGTTTTTTTCATACATCTGCCTTAAGCTCACCAGGAATAAGGGACAGTGTCACGAGCCTTTTTACCATGAGTATCTCTTACTGCCCTCGCTCCTTTCACACAGCTGCCAGTCCTCCATGAGCTGAAATCCTTCCCAGCCGGTTTCAGCCAATAAGCCTCGGCACTACCCTCAGCGAACACATAGAGAAGATGCCTTGATAAACACGGAAGCATCCACGCCCTGCTGCTTCCTTTTCCTCCAGCTCCATGGGCTTTCAGGCCTTTCTTCTTGAGTTCTACCCATCGCCCATCCTGGCCGCTGCTTCACACCATGCCTTTGAGGTTGTCCCAAGCTTCCTGACATCTGTCTGGAACTCCAGGGTTGATTTGAGCCTTACAATCCATCTGAGGGCTGTGAAATCACCGAAGTGAATCATGGCTGGCCAGCATTAAAATGCAAAACAGAAGAGAGGTAATGGAGACCAGGAGTGTGCCTCCCAGTGAGCACGGATGCCCGGTTTCAGTTCTTCTGTGTCCCCGCGTATCCAGCCGTGTCGTAAGACACGCTTCCTGCTGCGTTCTGTGGTTAAATGGTTGAAAACGCAGCTTCCGGCTGGCCTGTGCTGCTGGAGAGGCTTGTGTATATGACGGTTCGTGTTCACTGTCAGTTTGACAGGGCCTGGAATCACCCAGGAGGCCAGCCTGCAGGCATACCTCTTAGGGATTTCTTAGATTAGTTTTGGTTTGGGGAAACTCCTCTGAGGGATTACTTCTCTTGAGTGGTTTACTTGAGGTGGGCTGACCTGTCTTAAAGGAGGTCAGCGTTATTCCTGGGCTTGGTTCCCAGACCACATAGAAAGATGAGCACGAGCAAGTTCCTTGCTGCCTGACTTCAGATGCAAAGTGACCAGCTGCCGCAAACTCCTACCACCTCGACTCTCCTACCTTCAAACTATGAGCCACAATAAAGCCTTTCTCCTTTAAGTTGCTGTTGTCTAAATATTTGGTCACAGCCCAGGAAGAGTAACCGGCACAGGTGGCAGTGGAGGTGCTGTCATCTGGGACTCCTTGGGCCCTGGGACTGCTTTGAGGAGACAGCAGAGAAGGCAGCATGGAACAGCCTGTCCAGTGGGAGCATTATGGGGTGAGTGGTGGGGAGGGCTGCTGGTTCCATGACTCCTCAACTCTTTCTTGGTTTTTTTTTTGTTTGTTTGTTTTGTTTTTTGTTTTTTGTTTTTCGAGACAGGGTTTCTCTGTGTAGCCCTGGCTGTCCTGGAACTCACTCTGAAGGCCAGGCTGGCTTCGAACTCAGAGATTCGCCTGTCTCTGCCTCCCAAGTGCTGGGATTAAAGGCGTGCACCATCACTGCCCCGCTCCTCAACTCTTTCTTCACTGTAAGGATCTGCTGAGGCTCCACCTTTCTGTATACAGAGGAAGTAGCTCTGCAAAATATCGAAACTCTGTAAATGGTAGAATTCAGATCCTTGAAGCTTGTGTGGACATGGGCAAGAACAAACTTGTGTTAAGTGCTGGGGCTTGAGCCCTGGCCTCGAGCAGGCTAAACAAGGGCTCTGTCACTAACTACATGCTTGGGTTTGTTTCTTGTTGTGTGTTAGGTTTGTGTGTGTGTGTGTGTGTGTGTGTGTGTGTGTGTTTAAGATTTATTTATTAATTATATGTAAGTACACTGTAGCTGTCTTCAGACACACCAGAAGAGGGCATCCGATCTCATTATGGATGGTTGTGAGCCACCATGTGGTTGCTGGGATTTGAACTCATGACCTTTGAAAGAACAGTTGGCGCTCTTAACCACTGAGCCATCTCTCCAGCCCCTGTGTGTGTTTTGTTGTTTGTTTCTTTGTGTGTTTTTAGACAGGGTCTTTCTATGGCTCTGGCTGGCTTGGAATTTACTATAGAGACCAAGCTGGCCTTGAACTCACAAAGATCCACCTTCTCCTGCCTCCCAAATGCTGAGAATCAAAGCATGTGCCACCATGCCAAGTCCTGGAGGTTGTCGGCCTGTTCTGACTAATGTAAGCGCAGAACAAGGACTTGCTCTCTTGCCCAACAGTCCCACAGATTCAGAACAGTTTTCTCCTCTGGCCTCTCAGTCCTTCCTCTGGGTCACCTTAACCTCCATTTGGCCACCTCCCGTCAGACTCATCTCAGGGTTGTAACATGCCACTCAAAATTTGGTATAATAATGTAAAACTTCCATAGCATCCAAACAGTTTGGAGAACACAGTCACTCTCTGTGTTCTTAGACCTGGAGGGACTAAAGAAAGGTACCAGACTCCTTAGCAGGTGTCAGTGTCATGTTTTATTTATTTATTTTTTTTAAGAAACAAGATCTCACTATATGGACCAGGTTGGCCTTGAACTCACAGAGATCTGTCTGCTTCTGCCTCAGAGTGCTGGGATAAAGGTATGTGCCACCATGCCCAGAAGCTAGTTCATTTTTTAACCCCTGATGAACTATGCTTTCCCTTTTCAACAGTTTCTGTAATCTCCACCCTGGCCCCCTCCCCCACCCACCAATTTCAGGTCAATAGGACTAGCTCTCACAGCAAGCATCTCCCATCCCTCACATGCCTTATTCACTGGACCAAGATGCAAGACTTTTTTTTTTTTTTTAACTTATCTCTATTGACTCTCAATTTATCTACTTCAGTTCATACCTTGTTTCCAGCAGCCAATTTTATCATTTATTCCTTCTGTTCAATGCCATGTGAAATTTTGAGAAAAAAAAAAATGCTTTCCCCGATCCCCAAGTGTGAGAAGTCTTATGTTGGTCCCTGCTCCGCTTCTCGAATGAGCACAGACCTCTGTAACCTCTGTCTAGTCGCTACTGTGGGGGATGGGTGTCTGACAGCTAGGCATCATCTAACTGCGTCACCCAGGGCTTCACGGTTCTTCAGACTGTCTGGGGAGATGGCTCAGTGGGTAAAATGCTTATTTCACAGCATAAGGGCCCGAGTTTGTTTCCCAGCATCCATGTTAAAAAGCCAAGTGTAGGGCTAGGCAATGGTAATCCCAGTGTGGGAGGGGAGACAGGAAGACCCTGAGGCTGGCAGCAAGGCTGGAAGTAAGGTGTTCCGACTGGGTTCAGAAAGGCACAGGGATCTGGGAACACGCTCAAGAGGAAAGGGACACAGTCTAGTTGATGGGATCACCATTTCAAGAGTCAGAAGCCAGGCTACCCTAAAGCTCTGGGGGCTCTCCCCGTTTCTGTAAATCTGAACTCTGGGGGGCAGGCTGGCTTGAAGCAGAGCCTTGTGTTCACTGATGTTTCTTTGGATGACGGGTCAGTTGGTGGAGATTAAGGACACCCTGCCTCTTCTCCCTAGCGTTGATTCTTTACCATTGACCAGAGACATCAAGAGCCAGTAAGACCCCAGACGGACAGTTTGTACACTCCAGGGATGGCTGGATCAGATGGATGTGGTAGAATAGATACCCTTTTCTGAAAGGAGATTGCTAGAGTTAAGCCCTTTACTCAGTGACCCAAGCTTACCAGAGACCCTTCCTCATCGACTACAACTATGCATGGTTAGCAGTTTTCAGGAAACCTGGACGACTACTAATTTTTCGGTTGGCGTGCTCATGCACTACTTACGTTTGTGTCATCGGGAACAAAACAGCCAAGGGAACAACTTAAAGGAAGGAATTGTATTTTGGGTCACAGTTTCAGATGGTTCTGTCAGGGCCACTTGGTCCATGCACTTCAGCAGATCATCATGCTGTCTGGAACATATGACAGAAGAGGTTCGTCCCCTCATGGTGGACCAAAAGCAGAGAGAAAGGAAGGGATGAGGCGAGAGGAGCCATAGGTAACAGGTCTAATCTTCAACAGCATGCTTCCAGGAACCCACATGCAGCTAGACACCGCCTCTTAAAGTTTCCAAGTAGCACCGCCCACTGAGGATCAGGTGTAGAGCCCATGAACCTATGGAGAAAATTCAAACAGTAACACCCACCACTGCACGAGGTAGTGGAGATGCACGAGGTAGCTACCCCCAGTGCCTAGCATGGTGCATGCTATTAGGACCCCCAAACATCTGTGGAATGAGAGGGAGAGCATTGCCATCCTAGTCAAATGGGCAGAACTTCAGACAGAAGTAGGTGTGTAGGTTTATCTCGGTGTGCCTGAGTGGACGGCTACACTTTAGGAGATGAGGCGATCGGCGGAAGAATTCAACATCAAGGCAGCCTGGGCAGTGTCAGTGGGGGGAGTTCTCCATGGAGAACCAGAAGTGGGGCTGTTTCTCCTCCACCACTACACATCCTTCCCTGCCTCTTGCCAAGCAGAAGAGCGGGATGCTGACAGCTTATCTCTGGGGTGTCCCCCCTGGCCCTTCACTCCTCCTCTCCTCCAGCAGCTTTGGCACATAGACTCCCCATCAGAGATATTCCCAGGCCCCGAGGCCCCACTCTGACATGCTCAGCGACTCCTGGCCTCCCATGCCCAGACGGTCAAATCGCTCCCAGCTTTCCACAGGAGTTGAAAGAGAAAGAGCTGAAAGGCTTGGGAGTCAAGAGACCCTGATTCAAGTTCTGGGTGCTGCCAAAATCAGTCATGGGACCTTGGACAAGCCTCTCTCTCCTCTCCGGTCCTCAGTTTCCTGAACTGTAAGTTAACGGCCTTGGCTGCCTGGTCCCCTAAGGAAGTTTCTTCCTGCAGGCACGTTCTCTGGACCTTACAGTTCTTGGCTCCATACCCCTTGTCTGTCTGCTCCTCAAATCAAAGTTTTGGTGTTGACAGGAATTTGAGTTTGTATATGTATAAAAAGCTGAGTCCCGGGGAGGGGGAAGGGCAGGTCAGGGAGTCCCATTAGAGGTAGATGCAGGATTAGACCCAGGGTATTTGCTTCCTGTAGCCATCTGATGTTGGCCTGAACTGTCTGGAATGGAAGAACCTTTGCTCCGAAGCCACCAAGTGTCTCATGCATGGCTGGCATGAGAGTGTGAGCATCAGCTCAGAGCCATGTACCTTCTGAGCTTCCTGAGACCCAAGCTCCAGATTTCACTGTGTTTACTAACTAGCCAGTCATTATACTTCTCTCTAAATAACCCTCCTCATTGGGTTGTGACCTCTGAAGAACAGACACTGACCTGTTATATTGGGATTCCAGGTTTGGGCTTTCAAAGTTTTGATTCTTAAGCCAAATTCTCATTGAGAGTACAATCCATCCCATGATGTCTGTATTTGTTCCTACCCTAGACATCTTAGGTCAACAGTCAACGAAGAGACTGCTTTCAGGATGATGGCTCATACCTGGCCCAGTCCCTTGTGGTCTGGGTTGTTGCATCACTGGCAATATACAGTTGATTTTTCTAGGAGCTGTGTATAGAAAAATATCCACTTAGCCTCTCGTTTGTTGGTGAGGAATAGCTGGCTCAAAGCATCACTAAGCTCAGGCTGTGAGGCTGGTCAGTGGCAGTGCTCTACGTTCTTCCACTACTCCAGGGTCAATGGCTGTGGACTGAACAGATAGGACATAGTGAAGAACACTGAAGACAGAGGTTTGCTGGAGGCAGCAAGCTTTCCGGGTGGAAGAAGTAATCTAGGAAGGTTTTGGAGGAGGTGGCCTTTGAGATGAAGAGCAAGCGGGGATTGTGAAGAGTGTCCCAGGTGAAGGAAATGGCATGTGCTGAGGTTTGGGAGTAAGAGCACGGGGATGAGAAGTGAGGAGGGATTCTGAGTAAGTGGCTGTGCTGGGTTTCAGCATAAATCGAGTAGGGTCTGATGTGAGACAGGCTTGTGTGCCAGCCCCAGTAAAAGGCTTGGGCTTGATTAATGAAGTACTGGGGAGCCACTGAAGGTTGTTGAGCAATGGGAGTGACATAATCAGTCCAGAAATGTATGGAGAGCTAGTTACAAGTCCATTTCTCTTGGACTGCGTGGCCTATTGTCTTCAGGCAGAGGTGGGGAGGGCTGGGGAGGGGGAGCCTGAGGACACACTGGTTGGCATCTCCACCTTCAGACCCAGACCATAGGGGAGGATGAGAAGGGGTTGAGCAGTCCTGGGGCTCCAGGGCTGGACTTGTGGGGTGCAGAGAAGGGGAGGAGCCAAAGACTTCCCCTCCTCCTTGGCGACCAGCATTATCTGGCTTGAAGTCTGGTCTCTGAGGCAGCGCACTGAGCATGCCTCCGCTGTCTGTGTGAGTTCCTGAGGGGTGAGATCTTTAATTCTTGTCTGCTGAGCCCAGATGGGCAAGGGGCCAGCCTATGTTACAACATCCTCAAGGCCCCTTGGCCAAGGCATTCAGACCACAGTGGACAGGAACAGGGAATGAGTCACCGGGACTGGCTGGGCCAGTGGACTCTGGCTGCACCTCTCCCCTCACCCCTTAGCCCGGCGTCTGTGATCTTTCCTGGGGACTTTCAGGGTCCAGGTCTTTCCCTAAGGGCTTGAGGCCCTAGAGACAGAGCAAACTTTATGAATGTCACCACTCTTGACCTGTGTCTCACCTGACGGGAGTAGACAGCATCTTCTCTGGGCCAGAAGAAAAGAATGGACTGTGAGACGTCCTCCACAGGGAAAAAGCCCAGAGCTTCCCCCTTTCTTCTGTTCCTACTATCCTCATCACGCATGGTGTGAGGGTGTCACTGTCCCAGCAGGAAGCCAAGATGTGAACAGGCTGAGGAACCTCAGTGGACAGCCAAGGATAGCTGCTCCCTCTCTGTCTTGTCCTCGAAGTCCTGCACAGCCACCCCAGAAGCCTGCATAGGTCTGCCCCACTTCCCCAGACCTTAGAACTCTCGTCCTGGAGATTTAGAATCACCCATCCAGTCTCACCCCTGGGGGAACACATAAGTTCCTGTGGTCTTACAGGATGGATGAAGAGGGGGCTTCCAGGCGCCCATGTGATTCAGGCCTGGAGCCTCTGCCTAAGAAATACTTCAGAGGGATGTGGTGGTGCACAAGCTTAATCCCAGCACTGGAGAGCCAGAGGCTGGTAGAGCTCTGTAAGTTCGAGGCCAGCCTGGTCTATTTCCAGGCCAGTCAGGGGAACACAGTGAGACCCTGTCTCAAAAAACAAAACAAACAAACAAACAAACAGGAAGAGGAGGAGGGAGAGGAGGAGGGAGAAGAGGAGGGGGAGGAGGGGGAAGAGGAGGAGGAGGAGGAGGACATTGTCGTGCTCCAGATCCCAGAACTTCTAGAAGACTCTACCCTAGTTGAAGACTGAAGGAGTATGTGCAAATAAGTTGGGAATGATGTCTCAGCTTAATACTACATACAAAGAGCCTTCAGACCTGCTCACCCTTATGTCAGAGCCAGGGAATGAAGGGACAGAGTGGAGTCAGTTGTTTTGAAGGGCATCCCTTTTCACATCTTTGGAGGATACCCTGGAGCGAGCACAATGTGCTATAGTGGAGACATGACAGACTTTGGAGCGACTCAGATTTTTTAGATGAATCCTGGCTGGTCTTCTCTCCCGTGCAACCTTGAGCAAGATAATTTACTCCTGTGGGTTTGTGACCTGGAGATTGCCTGCCCTGTGGCTACACAGGCATTCATTCCATTTGTATCTCTCCTTTTCTTTCCCCAAAGGGAAAATCTGAGACCAAGATGAGTCTCGGCCAGTGATGGCAGGCCACTCACAGGAGGCAGAATGTGACCTCCTTCCTTCTCCTTGGTGAGGGGCATCAGGGTCTCTGAAACTCACCATGTTGTCTTTGGTCTGCTTGGACACAAAGTGGACCCCTAGCTGATCAACAGGGCTGACAGGAGTCTTGCTTGGGACTAATAACAGTTCCAAGGCCATCAGTATCCTTACTGTACCAAAATGCAAAATCCTTCCATTGCCCAGAGAGCCATGGCTGGAGGTGTTCTCCTTCCCCTTGGAAGCCAGTGTGGCTTGAATGTCTGGCTAGATAAGCCAGGACAGAGTCTCTATGTAGCTGCTAGAGCTGTGGCTATGGATTCGTCATTTTACCTCCCTGACTCTTTACTTCTTCATCTACTACATGGTAAAGCCTAATACTTCCTTCATAGGATTATTGTTTAAATTAAGTAAGTAAATGAGCATGAGGAACTTTGCACAGAGCCTGGCACTTTTTAAGCACCACAGGGAGCAGGCAGTAGTTAGTCCCCCTCCCACGACAGAGCATTGATAATAATGATAACGGTATCATTATCTCTGTTTTCAAGTGAGAAAACAGCAGCCAAGGGAAGCTCTGAACTGAGCTCCGTTTACAGAAGGCAGCCCTTCCAGAACATCCTACAACATTAGGTCAGATTGCTTGATCTCTCTGCATGGGCATTCATGCAATGGCTGGCATCACTAAGCCAGCATGCTATGCTCCCTGGGAGGGAGAGGCATTGGCAGATCAGATCCAGTGTTTGTGAGTTTGGGGGATGCCAAGCAGTGATGTTTGAGTCAGAGTGGTCCCGGTAACCTACCTCTATGGGCAGAGAAGTCATCACAAAGAAGAGACACCAGGTCACCATGTACAGCTCCTTCTTTAAAACCATACAGGAATCCCAGCTGCCCAATGTCTGAGGAGGACACTGAGCTGATCGCTCTGGAAGACTGGGGGTCCAATCATCCTTCTTCAAGCCATCCTGACTTCCAATTAACCAGGAAATATGTTATTTGTTCTGAGCAGGGGAACAGGCTCTCCTGGGGAGAGGAATTCAGGGCTGGAGGTCCAGTGACTTCCAAGGAAGAAAAATCTTTGGAATTCTGTGGGGAGTCTGGGTCTCTACAAAGGAAGCAGAAACGCGGTCCTTCTTTTTGGTCCTTATTTACCAAATTAGTTCAGGTTCTGGTAGCTCTCCGGCTGCCAGCACCATTCCAGCAAGACATGGGAAAGTCATTAGGATGCCCAGTGTGTCCTTGGTGGGCAAGTGTCCTGACCAATATATTGACCCCTTAGAACAAACTCTTCAGGGCTTTCCAGAGAGGCTTCCCCTCCCCAGATTCCACAGATGTGTGAGTGAGCTTAACAGCATCCTCCTGTCTCATCAGTGACAGGGAAATGACACATGGTGAGTCAGAGGCCATGCTGGGAACAGTTAACCCCTTGTCCAACTGGGCAGCCAGGGTTCAGGGAAACAGTGCTCTGATCGTCCCATTTCTTCAGGGTATTACGTCGTGAGCTGGCAGGCACGAGGGAGGCATTTGAGACCAGGCACTGGAAATCCGTTAGTGGTCACAACAGTGGGGGAAGTTGGGAGAGTCCCCCTTAGTTGTGATGGGAGCTCTGGGTTGAGGCAGGGTGGTATGTGGTCTTAAAAGCTTGGGCTTAGGTGAACCAGGTTTGAATCTTGTATCTGTTATTTGTTGTTGTGTGTTGGGTGGTCCTGGGCAAGCCAGTAGCTGTTCTCAGATTCAGTGTTCTTCTTTGTGTTTGTGGAAATCATGATTCCCTAGAGCGGTGGTTCTCAACTTTTCTAATGTTGTGACACTTTAATACAGTTCTTTATGTTACGGTAACCCCATATACACACACACACACACACACACACACACACACACTTTAGAATGATTTTCATTGCTACTTTGTAAGTATACTTTTGCAACCATTACAAATCATAATGCATATATTTGTACTTTCCAATGGGGGGGGGGTCCTGACCCACAGGTGGAGAAACACTGCCCTATAGGTCTGGTACATGAGTCATTTGCAGAGCACAATTAAGACAGTGCCTGAGCCATCCTAGGTGACATATATTTTGGCAGCTTCAAACAGCAAAATGAAGTTAAAAAAAAAAATCTATCATGACTCAAGTGTTAATGGAAGAAGACTTTGAAAAGCTGTGCCATGAGATCCCAAGAGTTGTGTGTGTGTGTGTGTTGGGGTGGGGGAGGAGGCATGTGATGGGACAGGAGGACGGTGCTCGGAAAGGTAGCAGATGCCAAGCTTTGGAGATTATCGTGGCTGTGGGCCCAGAAGAACAGGGTGGGGATTTCCAAGGACCACTCGTACTCCCTGAGACGTGGGAGGGGTGCGGGGCGGCGAGGGAAGCGCGTCTGCTGAGGCCTTTGGCTGAGGCAAACAGTTAGAGGCTGAATGGGAGGCAGACTTCCAGAAATGCAGGCTGGGGAGACAGAGCAGTAATAATGACTTGGACACACAGGAGGAAAAAATAGCTCAGGGACAAGATGACGCCAAGGTTTCTGGCCTTGAGAAGCTCTTGGGGGTGTGAGGTGAGCATTGGGGGATGGAGCGGGGGGCCCATGAAGCCACCAGGCAGGTAGAACAGGGAGGTCTGGACTGCAGAGATGGGCACCCATTCCAACCAGGAAGAGTCAGCATGGGCCGGCGCTTGCTGTGCAGGGAGGGAACAAAGCGTTCTGGGGAATTCTGGTGGGGACAGAGGTGGCGTTCATCCCCGAGGACAGCAAGCATGACAGTTTGGACCCAGAGCTCAAGTTTTCCTCTCTTCAAATGGGCTTAGCGATGCCAGTCCTGCCTGGTTGGTGGGGCACTCTCTCATTCATCCCAGAGCCACCATCCAGGTGTCTCTTGACTGCCCACCAGATTCTAGTCCTGTTGTACGTTCTGGGGAAAACTGAAGAATGTACCAGCTCAGTGAGAGACACAGTAGCTAGGGAAGTCAGACCAATGAGTCGTTTTATAGATGGTTGAGCAGGACTTTCCCTGTGGTTTTAGCATGTCTGATGAAGCAGGGCAGGGGAGATGGCTTAGTTGGTGAAGTGCCTGCCTAAGTTTGGCAGGCTCTAAGTTTGGTCCCCAGAAGACAGTTTAAAATAAAATAAACTAAAATAACCAGAAAAACAAAAGAAAGAAAAAAGAGAAGAAAAACCAGGCATGGAAACATGCACCTGTTAATCCCAGCACTGGGATGGCAGAGACAGACACATCTCTGGGGTTTCTTAGACAGCTAGTCTAGTGGAATCAGTAAGCCCCAGGCCAGTGAGCGATCGAACATGATGGACAGTCACTGAGGAATGACACTCAAGGGTGACCTCAGGCTATCACACATATGTGCACTCCCACATGAACACACACACACACACACACACACACACACACAGTGTCCGCTCGGGTGGCAGAGCCTAGGACAACAGGACATTCTGAAGAGAAGTATAGGACACAGTTAAGTAGAACAGGTTTTTATAAACCACTTTGGTTCCTGGGGTGAGAATGCACTGGTCACCTTAGTAGACAGGGCTAAGGTTTCCCTGAGCCAGAGGACACAGAGATGCTGTGACAGCTGTCCTTCCTCTGCTGCTTGGGCAATCGATGGCTATTACAGATCTCCCCAGGTGCCAAGGCACAGAAAGAAAGTTCTGGGAAGATCCCAACATGCATCTTCAGGAACTGAGCAAGAACATATATGAAGAGACTCACATGCACTTCCTGATGGAGAAATTGTGACCGTGAAGCTTTGCTAGAATAGTCTTCATGGTAGGAATGTAAGTAACCACCTTACCATTGCCTGGCCTGGCATGGACTGTCTCTTGGGGCAAGGGATGCAGAATTGTCAAGAAGTTGGTCAAAGATGACATTGCTATGACAGTTTGGGGTGGAAGATAACACACACACACACACACACACACACACACCAAAGAACGCACACATGCCTATTGGTCAGAAAGAGCTGACCAATGCTTGGGCATCAGCTACATAGGACTTTGTTACTCCTTCTCTGACACATTCTTGTGGAACCATGACCCTGGAGAGCCACAGTGTGAAAGGAGAGTCTGAAGAACATATCCCACTCACCCCACTTTCCCCACTAAAGGGCATGCAGCTTTTTGATGGGGATACAGTGGGGACAGGAAGAGGATTACATTAGCTATGATTTTGATCGAATTGAATAGCTTTCAATCTGAACAGGAGTGGGCTCTTTAGCATCCAAAGTTGATCTTAGTTACAAAGGCTGTTGTTCTTGTATCTGGTAGAAATTGGCAAACCAAGGACCGTGCCTGACATGTATTAAGAGGAATGGAGCTGAAAGAGAGCTTGGTGGTGAAGAGTACTTGCTGTCCCTAGAGGTCCCTAGTTAAGTTCCCAGCCATCTCAGGTGGCTCACCTGTAAGTCCAGCTCCAGGGGATCCTGGAGCTTCCAAAGGTCCCTGCACTCATGTGCTCATACCCATATGTAGACATACACACACACCTACACATAGCTGAAAATAATATTTAAAATATGTTTTTTTTTAAAAAGTAGGGGAGAACTGGGAGGTAGCAGCATATGCCTTTAATCCCAGCACTCAAGGGGCAGGCAAATCTCTGAGTTGAAGGCCAGCCTGTCTTATGTAGGAGACAGCCAAGGCTAAACAGAGAACTCTTCCTTGAGAAAACCAAAACTAACCCAAAAACCAACCCAACCCAAAACAACAACAAAGCCCCAAGAAACGATTCCTCTTTGTAAGTGGGCAATCTTGGGTATTTCCTCACAGCAATGGGAAAGCTGAACAGCGTGCATGGCCACTCTAGGGGCTGATGTTTGCCCTGTGAGGTGAATTGGAGAGGTGATCCTGAAGACCTCTTGGAGATGCACACTCCAGGTGGAGAGATGAGGCGCTGCAATGAACCCACCGTTTGCTGAGCAGAGTGTCCAATGAGGGGACTGTGTAAGGAATAGCGAGCAAGAGTTAGCTTCGATTGGCCAGAGAACCAGCGGGGCAGGGAGGATTCAGTAGGCCAATGCTAATTATTGAGACTTTCTTCTCCAAGGAGGTAGTACTTAGGGTTCTGAGAGGGGAGAAGCTGGTATGGGAAGTTGTAATTGGTGCCCTTTACCGGCTCTTTCATCCTGTCTCCTTAGGAGGCAGTAGGCTGTGAAAACGCTTTCAGGAAAACCATATAGGCCCAGGTCTTTAGGCTTTGAAGCAGGGGACACGGGGAAGAAGGTAAATTCAGGTGAGAGGCAACCAATATCCCTGTCCCTGTTAATACAAGAAAATGTGAGAACTAGGCCCAGCAGGGACCAACCAAAGGCTCATGCAGTCCCCTGGGGAGATCTTCCAAGGAACGAGGGGCTGTGATAGGAGTCCAGAGAGTGGATTGTGGGCCAGAGGCCACTGACCTGGGTTTTATTTCCATCTTTAGCAACGCTCTCCTTTAGTCACCTTATTCAAGAGGCCCCATGTGGGCTGGAGCGAGCAGGACTGGCAGAGGTCCTGAATTCAATTCCTAGCAGCCACACACCTGATAGCTCACGGCCATCTGTACAGCTACAGTGTACTCATACACATAAAAATAAACAAAATAAATCTTTTTTTTTTAAAAAAGAGGCCCCATGTCTACTTTTGTAAAAAGAGAACACCTCTTCCAGGGGGCAGCCACCATCACCATAGGCCCAGGCCAAGGCTTGACGCCACAGGAAGCAGATTAAGATCTAGGCTTTAAGCAGGTTGGCAGAGTGTGCCATTACAAAACACGGTTGCCAAGGGTGAGGCCAGCTCCACTAGGGGGCGCGCGCCCCAAGTTGACCCTCCCCATCCATAGGCAACCGGCTCCCCAGGGACACCTGCATTCTCGCCTAGCGCCCCCAGCGGTCAGAGGAGGAAGCGACGAGACCAGGCGCGCATGCCTCGGGCTGGGTCCCCAGTACTCTGGTCTGGGTACCTTCCCCAGCTGCCTCCTGGTCTGAGAAGCAGCCTTGTTCATCTAAGTCCGTGAGGTCAGGAGCAGGAAATACACCCAGGACGGGTGGACAACTTGAGCTTGCCCAGGACAGGAGAAAGGCGGCTCAGGTGCGCTTGTCCAGGCAGACGCCATCTGTCTTTCCAGTCCCCGGGTCTGCCCTGCGTCGCCCGCAGCTCCTCACGGGTTAATCCCCTCGCCGCCCGCTCGCTTCTCGGTGCCAAAGAGGGTGTTGCTGGAATTCTTGTCTCCCGTAATAAGGGGGCCGAGCTGTCCCTCCAAGGAGGGGGCATGGCGTGGATAAAAGAGACGAAAAAGCAGGGGGTGGTTTCCAAAAATAAAACCCTCCGGTTCCCCTTCAGACGGCGGCAGTGCGGGCGCGAAGGTGCGGCGGACTCGGGCTCGGTGCGCAGCCTGGGCAGTTCACGCCGTACAGCCCTTGCCTGGGAACCCCGGGACCCCCAGACGGCGGTTTCAGAGGTCCCCCTAGACGGGAAGGGGCAAGCCACCAGGCGGGTCTGTGGAGCGAACGATGGAGAGCACCTCCCGGCGAGGTCTCCGGTGCCCACAGCTCTGCAGCCACTCTGGCGCCATAAGGGCGCCGACCACCGCCCGCAGCTCCGGACGCATCCAACGGGTGCGTTGGAGGGGCTTCCTGCCACTTGTCCTGGCTCTCTTGATGGGGACAAGTCATGCCCAAAGGGATTCCGTAGGGAGGTACGAACCAGCCAGCAGGGATGCGAATCGGTTGTGGCGCCCCGTGGGCAGCCACCCCGCAGCGGCTGCAGCCAAGGTGTACAGTCTGTTCCGAGAGTCTGACGCGCTGGTCCCCGACTTGTCGCCCTCTGAGTGGAACCAGCCGGGCCAGGGGAGCCCTGGGAGGCTCGCAGAGGCCGAGGCCAGGAGGCCGTCCCCAGCCCAGCAGCTGCGTCGAGTCCAGCCACCTGTCCAGACTCGGAGAAGCA
>JADRCC010576853.1:0-15859 GCA_019843855.1 Hylomyscus alleni
CATTACCCTCCTCTCTTCTCTGCTCCTTCCCTGTTGAATCTGTGGGATGCCTCTTATTCTTAACAGTTTTAACTTATAAAACTGACAATTTATAAAACTGGGTCTGAGTCTAGTGTCTACCTCTAAATTCCAGAATGGGTTTCTTACCGTATATGGAAAGGAGATGGAGAATTCCCCCCAGGAAGAAAAGCCAAGCAGTAGATTGTTAGCTAGCGAGTATTTAAAAAGTTGTAGCCAAACATGCCTTTTCCAGTGAGTCATCATCTCATCCTTGCTCCGAATCCCCTTCTCACCAAGGGGCCCCCCCAAAAGGAGACCCAAACTTACATGATACAGCTGGAATTTTTTCTTCCTTGAAAGGTGACACAGCTGGCAAGCTACTTTGAGCCCTTGATCTTAGCTGCAGTTGGCGTCGCCTCCAAGATGCTGGACCATCAACAACAGATGACAGTGCTGGACCAGACCAAGACTCTTGCAGAGTCTGCCCTGCAGATGCTGTACGCAGCCAAAGAAGGTGGAGGAAACCCCAAGGTACGCTCTAAGCCATCCGGGGCTGGCTTGGGAGTCCAGGTCCCCCCTGTGTTGTCTCCTTCCTCAAAAAACACCTCCAAGTTGATTTCCCAGTCTAAAAGAGAAATAATCTGGTGGCTTTCCAAACAGATGTAGGTAACGGTTATTCACAAGTTCTCCTTCCTTGATAGGGTATGTGGGCAAGCACTCATGGGGCAGAAGAGTACATGGTATGTTCATTGTAGGAATGAAGCTGACATACTTACTGGGTGCCTGCTAAGTGTTGACATCTAACTTGCTTGAAGGAATGCCATTTGCTTTCAGTGAATGTGATTTCTCTTTTCCTTCAGGGATGGTGATGTAGTTTACTTATTTTTTCAGTGTTCAAGGGCCTCACATATGCTAGGCAAACATTCTTACATTCTTACTACTGAGCTACCTCCCCAGCCCAAAAGATGCTAATTTAATATAACAGCCTTCACACTCACATGCGCGCGCGCGCGCGCGCACACACACACACATGTCAGTTTGTAAGAAAGACATTTCTTCAGTGAGTTGCTTTTAAGAGCCAGAGATGGCAGCAGTCTATCATGGATGACTGACCTAGTACTACATTTTGCTTAGAACTTAAGAGGTAACAGGACCTGAAGAGATGGCTTACTGTTCTTGCCAAGGGCTCGACTTGCATTCCAAGTACATGTGAAGTGGTTCACAGTGCCTGTAATACAGTGCCCTCTTCTGGTCTCCACATACGTGGTGCACATGCATACACTCAGGCACACACACATACAAATAAATAAACAACTTAGCAGCAGCGTGGACATAATACAGAATTACAGAAGGAATGTGGAGCCTTCTGAAAATTGTAAGCCGTCTGGTGAGGCTGGAATATGCATATGAGCACAGTTTGACAAGAAGCTGGACAAAGATATACTGATGCATCTCATCTTCTTTGCTAAGGAGTATGACGTTTATATAAGGCATGGGAGCTAGTGGTGGCCTTAAACAGGGAAACAGTGCCGCCTGTTCTAGTTTCTTTCTGTTACTCTGACCCAAAGCAACTTAGAGGAGTAAGTAACTTATTGGCTTACACTGCCGAGTCAATCCATCACGGAGGAAAATGAGGCAGGAGCTTGGAAGAAACTGGAACCATGGAGGAATGCTGCTTATCTGCTCAGTTATTCCTGGTCCGATGCTCAGCCAGCTCTCTTATATACCCAGAACCACCTGTCTACAGATGGTATGAACCAAAATAGACTGGGCCCTCAATTAAGAAAATCCCTCACAGACATCCACAGACCAATCTGATAAAGACAGTCAGTCCTTCAACTGAGATCTTGAAGTGGGTCTAGACTGCCAAATTGACAACTAATACTAAGACAGATCCATATTTTATTATTTATGTATATGTATGTGTGCCTCTGTGTGTGTGTGCACATGCCTAATGGAGGTATTCTTTAATGTTTCAACCGGGCATTAGATCCCATGGAGCTGAAGTTACATGCAGTTGTGAGCCCCCTTGACATGGGTTCTGGGAACCAAATGCCAGCCCTCTGCAGAAGCAGCAAACCCTCTTAACCACTGAGTCCTTTCTCCAGCCCCCTTTTAATGCATATTCTTAAAACATCCAACTGTAAACTGACTTTGACTTACTGGCAGGACTCAGGGCAAAGACCTGGCCTTTTCCTACATCCCATCTCTCACATTTCTAGCAATTAGTAAGAATATAGTTTGGATACTAAAATAATTAAGAGCTAGCCTCAACCCTCCAAATGTTCAAAGTCTTTTGGAAATAATAACTCTATTTACCAAAATGGTGGAGCACAGTGGACCCAGCTCTGACTGTGATGGTCAGCGGTGGGAAGCTGACCCCTCTATAGCACCCCCTCAGACTGGAGCAAGATTGTCCCTGGGGCTTTCTTCCTGCCATGTGTTGCCAACTTCCCCATGAAGCCTTCAGTGCCAATAGAATATCAAGTAGGAGTTCTGGGCTTTGAAGATGCCGGTGTACCCGCTTAGACTGTGAGCTCAAAGCTCCCTAAGAGCCCTCATGGCTGGACACGTGTATAGTCAGTACCATTGCTCCACAGTGACATTCCCCATATGGAAGTAGTGGCTAGAACTGTTTTCCATCAGTAAGACTAGTTCTTCTGTCAGATGGTGTGATGTGACCGACAACAAGACCTCTGCCCCATACCAGTGTTCAACCTGTGTGTTGTCTGTAGACTGTGACAGGCTTGCTCCAAAGGACATTTTGGTCATTAAATTTGCTGCTGATACTGTCCCCCACACCCCGCCCCTTCTTTTTTTTCCTCCCTTCCCCTCCCCTTTTAGAAACAGGGAATGTAGCCCATACTGACCTGAAACTGGCTGTGTAGCCCAGGGAGGGCCTCAAATTTGTGATCTTCCTCCTGACGCCTCCTGAGGGCTGAGATAACAGGCATCACCTTATCAAGTTTGCTTCTTTAGACTTGGCTAAGAGGCCACATAATCAACTGGGATGTTATCATCTGGGGAAATGTTTATTAGGCTCTATTTGCTGTTGATTTGGTGTAGCAATCTTATTTGTAGAAGAAACAAAGTTATAGCATTGTTAAATGGGGTGGCTGGATGGCTCAGCTGGTGGTTAATTGCCACCAAGCCTGTTGGTCTGAGTTTGATTCCCAGGACCCACATGGAGAAAAGAGAAATCCAGTTCCCTGAGTTATTTTCTGACCTCCACACGTGCACTATGACACGCAGGGTTCCACATACATGCACACACATGCATATACTAAATAAATGTTAAACTTCATTTTAAATAAATAGGTAATAAACTACAATGAAATGTTCTTAAATAGTTATCAGTAGTTCTGATTTGGCTAAACAAACACTCAAGGTCTGGGTCAAACATAAAAGTAGTCCAATCCCCCAGGCCACCTCTTGTTAGCAACTGATCCATTTCCTTGTCTCCTCTACTAAGCAGTGAGCTTTAACCTGAATGAGAATAGTGTGTAAGAACAGGAATGTGGATGTAGCTCAGTTGGTAGAGCACTATCGCAGCAGTAGCATCCACCAAGCCCTGGATTCTATTCCAGCACTGTATGAGCTGGGAATGGTGACATACACCTATAATCCCAGCTCTTGGGAGGAGGAGGAAGAGGCTCAGAAGTTCAAAGTCTCCAGCTACATGAGAAGTTTGAGGCTCTCATGGGCTGATACCTTTGTGTCTATCAAGTAATAAATCAAGACGGTTACAGAGAGAGGCACATGCTCGTGGCCTCTCTCACAGCCCTTTGAGCTCCTGAGGTATCAACTCTTCCCCGTTCTCTTCTATAGAATTCCTTTCAAGTTTGCCTTATGCAACACTTCAGCTAAGCCACATCCTCATCCCATCCCCTTCAGAGAGCTCTAATTATCAGTTGCTGGCCCCAACCCCAAAGTGTGAGACCCACTCCTGTCTTCTCCAGCTATCCAAGCCTCTCTGATGTCTTTGCCTGCTGTCCGGGGCTTTGTAGTGGAAGTCCCATCTGGAAGAAAAAGGCTCCTTGGAAGCTGTCTTCAGACATGTGTCCAAAAAAGAACAGATGTGATTTTCCCCTGTGTGGGGAGCAGTAATAAGGGAGTCAGTCGCTCCAGACCCTAAAATAATGACCTCGTTATTGCCCTGCTCACTCTGCTTCCCAGAGGGCTGCTGGTTCTTAAAGCATGTTTTCATTGAGATCCTGCTATGTCTTTGGATGTCTAACGCTGTTGCGCTTAGCCAGCCCACCGTGTATGGACTAGGGCCAGGCTGTTCAATGAAGATGAAGCCTGCCCCTGAGCTTGAGAGGAGAGAAGGCATGCCTAGGGATGTCAGAGAGGAAGTGACCTCTGAGCTGACCCTCTAGAAACCTGTAATGCTCAAAAATGAAGAGCACGGGCTGAGGAGATGGTTCAGTCAATAAAATGCTTGCCACCCAAGAATAAAGACCTCAGGTCAGGATCCCCAGCACCCACATACAAATCCATGTCCCACAGTACACACAGGTAAACGCTGCACTGGAGACCTTAGGCTCACTGGCCAGCCAGGCTAGCCAGTTAGTAAGCTCCAAGTTCAGTGAGCATCCCTGCCTCAACAAATGAGGTAGAAAGTGATTGAGGGGAAGACCTAAGGTAACCCTCTGCTTCCACACATATGTACACATGCAACTACACATGCATTCACATACATGTGAGCATGTGTACACACACACACACACACACACACACACATACACACACACACAGAGCGGGGGGAGAATATAAAAGAGAGCAAGCTTATCTCCAGTCAGACAGTAGGTAGTTTATTTCTGGACTTTCCAAAAGCAGAGATGCTTACTGAGGGGTTCATAGATGATTCTGTAATTTACTGATGCCTTCCCTGAATTATGTTCTCGTCCCCAGAGTTGTTAAGATCAGACCCTGGATCTATTCCTTTCTATGGCATCTTTGATGCCTGTCCCCAAGTTGCTGTATGCTGACAAGCTCGGTTTGTCTACCCTCCCTCAGGGGGCCAATTAAAGAGACTAGGAATAGTGAACGACAGAGGATCATTCTTGCAGCCACATTGAGAAGAACAAATAAAGGGGTCCTGAAACCCCCAAGTCCATTTTAAAGTTTACATAGAGGGTAAGAAGTATGTATAACTAAGCCATTTGCGTCAGGATGTGGTCCTAACCATCATCGTTGTCTGACTCTGGGCTCTCATGCACAGTGGTCTGACTTGTTAATTGTCAAAACTCGTTAGTTGTGTGAAACCTCTTTCTAGAAGACAGCCTACCTCTCTGTCTGGCACCAAGACTCGGCCTTCTCCTTCTCCCAGCTTGAAATCCCTGAAGAGATTCTAGTTTCTCGGGAAGCTCTGTTTCAGTGGTCTGTCAGGCAGGAGCACAAGTATCTCACTTCAGAATTGACCCACTCGTGTTAAGAGTTTGCACTCCTGCCGGCCAGTGGTGGCACACGCCTTTAATCCCAGCACTTGGGAGGCAGAGGCAGGCAGATTTCTGAGTTCGAGGCCAGCCTGGTCTACAGAGTGAGTTCCAGGACAGCCAGGGCTACACAGAGAAACCCTGTCTCAAAAACCAAAAAAAAAAAAAAAAAAAGAGTTTGCACTCCTAAAGACCCTTGAAGGTGAAAGCAAGTCTCTGAATGGCAGTGTTTCACTTTAATGTGGTCTGTAGAATTGTGTCAGCAGTGTTCTTATCATAGCTACGACACAGAAAAAAAAGCACCCCTTCTGTTTGCACTTGTGTAATGGGAGTCTGTCTGTAGTTTTAGAAGCTTCCTCTAGAGAGTTCTGCGCAGCAATGCCACCTTTAAGACTTGTAGCAGAATAAAGCAGTTTGCACATTCTGTTTTACTCTGTGCTATAAAGTCAGCGATAAGCCTAGATCGTGAGCTTACTCACTTCTGTCCTGAAGGCTTAATTTGATGTGTCTACACAGCATTAACCCCAAAAGCGAGAGGAGAAAAACCACTGACTGACCCAAATTATCATAGCCAAAATAATTAATCAGTTAATTAAATAATCCAATCAGTTAATTAAAGCAAGCTTTTTTGTTCATATACATGGGCTACCTCTCCCTAAGGTGGGGCTCAAGAGGTCAGCATTAGATCTGAGGAAGACGAGGCAGGCAAACTAGGCAGTTACAGAAACAGAACATCATAAGGAGGTAGTCCTTACGGAAACAAAGTCCTGTGCAAGGTGGTCGTAACAAGGGAGCCATAACAATAGATATTTATAACCAGGTAGTTATAACAACAGGTATTCATATCCAGGTAGTCATAGGCAAGGCAGTCATACAACCTTTTGAAAAAAAAAAATCGGGTTGCAAGATGGCTATAATCGACTTTTTGAAACAAAGACATGATTACCATTCCTGGAACAGGCAGTCCAGAACCATTTGTAGTTAAGGTTACAGGTGGGGCATAGCCCAATCCCTGAGACACAGATTTAATCATAAACAAAAGTGAACCTAGTTTGTCTTTACTATAAGATGCTTTTGAGCCTAAGATGGAGTCACGCTGGTTCCTCAGCAGAGGATAGCTGTGAGCAGCATGTCTGATATCTTGTCAGAGTCCATATTTGAGGAACTCTTTTTGCTTCCCACAGCCTTTTAGTTCAGACAGGGCCCGTCTTCTAAGTCCCTCTGGCTTCCCTCCCTTCATATCCACCAAGGTAAAAACACAGTCTCTGGGACCTTTTGGGAGGCTTACAGCCCCGAGTTGTGCCAGGATAACCACAGCTGTTGTGTGGATCCAGTGCTTGAGGAGAGTGAAGTTCTGACGTTCACATCCCTGGCATTCAGCTACACTGCACAGAGTGAGGGCAGAGTTCCCGCTGGCCTGCCCTTCTTCTATATAAGGCGTCTACACCTTCCTGGTTTATCAGGCGTTTAGAACATGGAATTCTTACAGTCTCACTGAAAAGGAGGCCGGGCTCTGTTGCACTAGTCAGTGGTAGAGCAAAAACTAGAACCTAGGTTTCCTGCACCCATAGCATAACTCTTTCCCGCACCTCTTCCTGTCGTGTGAGCTGTCTGCACCAGCATTGCTTCATATCTGTTCACCCTTTTGCTTTGAGCCCCTAGTCCCACCCTTAACATCAGCGACTGTCCAGGATGCTGTCTGAGGCACATGTGGGTACTTGGGTATTACCTGCAGGGCTCAGCCCTTGGAAGACTGTCCTCATCTACTCTGCCAGTGTAGCAGCCATGAACTTACAGCCTAGCTCTAAAGCCTATTAGGCTCTCTGCCAATTTATATCTCTTGCATGCACCGACATTTCCATAATCCGCCTTATTTATAGAAAGAGAATGCTGGTGTGCTGGGCATTGTTGAAGAGAAGTACATTTGTTATGAAAAACATTTTCTTCTTCGTATTACCGAATTTTTTAAATAAATGTGTGTCAATTTGTGTGTTTAGGAACCTGTGGCATTCTCTCCCTTCCTGAACATAGCAGCATATAAAGCTAGTCTTGACAGTTTGGTGTTACACTTTATTCTTTTATTATTGTAAAAGAAGGGTTGCTTTTGATTCTGCAAGTAAATGTTTGGAGTCAGACAAGGAAAACATTTCAAATGCATAGTGTGGCTGTTTTCCGGGGTGTGGTTTCTCCAGGGGCCTACTTGTTTGTTTTCAAGTCTCACCATAATGCTTAAGCTAGCCTTAAACGTGAGGGCCTCCTGAGGGCTGGGATCCTAGACATGCAACACCATACCTAGCCTTGCCTTCTGATTTTTTTAAAGGTTATTCTTAGCACATCAAGTGATTCTTACGGGTGAGCAACAGCTCCTGCTACTTAAGACATTTTTAATTTCCTCCTCAGGCACAGCACACCCACGACGCCATCACAGAGGCTGCGCAGCTGATGAAGGAAGCTGTAGATGACATTATGGTGACACTGAATGAAGCTGCCAGTGAGGTGGGGCTGGTGGGAGGCATGGTGGACGCCATCGCAGAGGCCATGAGCAAGGTAGGCTTACGCCAGCTCCTAAACCTTTCCAATCCCGTCTCCAACTCTCTCACAAACCTGGTCTTCTCTGGGAAACTGTTAGTCAAGGCCAAGACCAACAAGCCAGCAGATGGCCAGTCATATATCCAACATATCATTTTTTTCTTTACTAGCAGTTCATCAGCTTTGTAAGCCACTGCACAGTTCTTTCCAGTTGTGGTTAAAAGTAGACATTGTGAAAGTACTATTGGCTTCCCTGCTTGTAAATGGAAATATTTATTTACGCCGCTGTGACAGGGAGGAGACTCCAGGAGGAGTTAGGAAATGATTTCTAAGCATTGACCCTTGGAATGGCTACTTGGGAATTGAGGAACTTTCTAGAATTCAGGATCCTGGACTCTACTCCTGTCTTGCTCTATCACAGTCTCAATTGAGTAGACCCTAGGAATCTCTACCTTCAAAAATCTTACATTTTGGGCTGGAGAAATGGCTCAGTGGTTAAGAGCACTGACTGCTCTTCCAGAGGTCCTGAGTTCAATTCCCAGCAACCACAGGGTGGCTCACAACCATCTGTAACAAGATCTGATGACCTCTTCTGGTGCGTCTGGAGACAGCAACAGTGTATTCATATAAATAAATACATCTAAAAAAAAAATCTTTAAAAAAAAAAACTTACATTTTAATATCTACTTAAATGCATAAACCATTAAATAGTGTGTATGAAAGGTCTTGGTGAGCTCTCATAAGGCACAGGCATAGGAGACAACGTAAATCATTTTCTGGCTCGGTACCCAATTGACAATGCTTCTGACTGAAGGGAGTCTCAACTCCATGGTTTCTACTTTCCTCCAAGGATTTTGTCTTTAATGATATTTTTTTGATATTGTTGAGTTAAACCGTTGTTCATCAGCATCTAATTTTGAGCTTAGTGTTAGACAGTTAGTATCACAGACAATAGAGTTACAGTGTCTGTATTGAGGAAAGCCTATGGTTGGATTATGTATGCATCAATAAAATATTTTAGGATAATACGAGGTCTTAAATTGCTGGTTTAGGCATTAGCTGTCTCTCTCTCTCCATAGAGGAATGATCCCCTGGAATTCATTAGAGAAATGGTTCCACAACCCTCTCCCATCATCTTCACACTAATAAGGTAGCAACCTGGTTAGACTGTGTCTCCCTTGGGAGACCAAGTCTCTATCATTGACCGCTATGGGCTGGTTACGCTTCAAATACGGTTGGTTTATCAGACAATAAGTAAATTTCCCCTGCTCCTCAAGACCATTGGGTGAGGCTCAGGCCTTTCAAAACAGCAGAACACCAGAACTTTGGAAACAAACATGTACACAGGGGATGTTAAATAGTCAAGTCCATGGCTTCTTAGTAGCAGTTAAAAGCAAAATAAATGATCTTCTTTTTCATTTTCTTAGTATTAATGTAAAAAAATAGGAAATGTCGTATGAGTCCCCGAAGAGTAGAAGTCAGACCCTGAGTCCTTGCTAGCCCACCAGCCTTGCTCATGGTGATGCCTTACACTGTAAGAGCAGCACCCACACAGCTGCTCTTACTGGTGCAGATGCCCCTTGAGAAGTAAGCCTGGAGCCGGGCAGTGGTGGCACACGCCTTTAATCCCAGCACTTGGGAGGCAGAGGCAGGTGGATTTCTGAGTTCTGAGTTCGAGGCCATCCTGGTCTACACAGTGAGCTCCAGAACAGCCAGAGCTACACAAAAAAACCCTATCTCGGGAAAAAAAAACAAAAAACAAAAAAGAGAAGTAAGCCTGGATTCTCCTGATGGTGAGAGGAGCTGCTGGCAACGGAGGATACACACAAAGGATTTCCCTCTCCTTCCTGTAAAATATATCCTGGGATTTCACTGCTCTCCACAAGCTCCTTCTGTGTCACTTCCTTTGATCATTGAAAAGTACTTAAGGGAGTACTTGACAAGAAGCTACTTCCTGGAGGAACTGTTTATTTTAGCTCACAGTTTGAGAGATACAGTCCAGCCTGGTGGGAAAGGCGCAGTGGCTGGAGGGTGAAGCCGCTGGTGACATTGCTTCTGCAGTCAGGAAAAGGAGGTGTGAATGCTGGCCCTTAGCTCTTTCCTTTTTTTAAAAAAAAAAAAAAATTTATTTATTATTATAATTAAGTACACTGTAGCTGTCTTCAGACACACCAGAAGAGGGCATCAGACCTCATTATGGGTGGTTGTGAGCCACCATGTGGTTGCTGGGATTTGAACTCGGGACCTTCGGAAGAGCAGTCAGTGCTCTTATCCACTGAGCCACCTTACCAGCCCCGCTTACTCTCCTTTTTATTTATTCTAGAACCACCCAGCCCAGGGGATGGTCCACATTCTGTTCTTCCTGGTTTCTTCCCAGCTCAGTTAGCTGACTCTAGAAACTCCCACATAGACATGCTTACAGTCTTTCTCCTAGGTGATTTGACTGTCCAGTTGACTATCAGTGTCAGCCATCACACTTACCTACCCTGATCTAACATCCAGGGGACCACACTTCACCTGGATCAGTATGCCCTTGACCTTCGAGGGGACTGCTGAATCCAGTTCTTTCACAGTGACCCTTTCTTGACCCTTTCTTAATTGCTATTGCACTGGGAGGCAGGCAGTCAAAAGATTGCTCTTAGCTCCTCCAATTCTTTCTATTGACTTAGATCATCACTAGCCATCCCTGGGCACAGATATTGGTGGACGATAGTGTTGTTACGGAAGTCCTCAGTGATGGGGACTCTGTCTCCTTCATCCTCATCTTCCACCACTCTCTGTATTTCCCTGGAAGTACCAGACCCACTCTTATCATCATCATGTGCTTGAATATGGTTCCGTCTTCCTGAGATTCCTTCCCTACTGTTTTTGTGGGCCATGTCCACCTTATCTGGCGAGACTTAGCTAAATCGTTATTCTTCTGAAATACTTTCCACTCCCGAAAGATAAAACTGGGATTCCATCTTGCCTGTGTCTCCTGAATGCCTTATGTGTAGCCCCATTGTGATTCTGATTGGAGAAGTTAGAGTTGAGTTTGAACCAAAGAAACCTCTGAGGGGCTCTCTATTTTTTCCTAAGTTTTTAATTCTTACAAGTACAGCCTATACTTGGCCAGGCTTTTCATGACTCCTAAGTTCTTCTCTTATCCACAGCTGGATGAAGGCACACCTCCAGAACCAAAGGGAACATTTGTTGACTACCAGACGACTGTGGTTAAATACTCCAAAGCCATTGCCGTCACAGCTCAGGAAATGGTAAGAAGAAAAGGAGTGGCCCTGCCCACTGTGGGTTCCCCCTCTACCCACTGCCATCTGAGTCTCCACGCCCCATCCACTGTGGGTTGCCATGCTGCCCACCACCATCTGAGTCTTCAAGTCTGGGATCTGTGTCAGAGAAAATAACTGGCCTTTTATGATGCTGGTTCCCTGTGCTGCCAGTTTCTCCCAGGACCCCAGCTCCTTCCTCCTCTCTGTGGTCCCCCTTGGCTGCCTGTGGTATAGAAGCCCCAGCAAAAAGGAATTAAAGTTGACTAAGAGTTGGGCATGAACACAGGGAACAAAGAGAGGAGAGAACTTTCAAGAAAGCAGGAAATGAGAAAGAAGGTGTCATTAAAAAGGAGAGAATCTTATTCGTTTCTGAAAGGACTTGAGGTGTTTTAGTAGGTTTAAGTTCTAGTATAAGAGAAGATATTTGGGAGTAAAATAGTAAAAGCATGAAGCTATCTGGCAAAATCCAATTATAACAGTTGAGCAATCAGTCCTTTAGGCAAAATTAGTATGGTTTATTTATTTTTTTCCTAATTCCTGACAGCATTCCTAAAAGTAATGGGTTATTTTTTTGTTTTGTTTTGTTTTGTTTTGTTTTGTTTTTCACTGAAACATAATGCAAAACAACACTCTCCCAGATGAGTCTTTACAAATGGCTCTGGGAAGCAGTATGTGCTCTCTTGGCATTATAGAGTTACATGGAGGATGACAAATGTGATCTTCAGAGAATAGATACACAGAAAACATTCCTCTCCACCTGGAGCCCCAAATGCGAGAGGATTGCCACATAAGCCTGGGGTGACCATTGCAGTGGCCCAGCTGGAGTGGCCAAGTCACCCCTCTCGCTGACTGTGTCATGTAATTGTGTGTCCACTAGAGGTTGAGCTTGGGCCACGAAGGCTTCCCTGCCTGCTCTGCATGGGAACTCTGTAACCAGGCCAACTGTTTAAATAAATGTGGCCTGAGGAAGGAGGGGAATAGTCACAGTCACTTCTGAGTGTCCTGGCAAGCTGGAGGTCATCCCAGGACCATCCTTTCAGGGGAGTACGGGGGACAAATCAAAGTCCCCTTCCTGTGCAATCTGGTAATGGGATCTTTGAGAGGCGTTTGTGAGTGTCTTCATAAAGCCTCTGGAGAGTCTTCTGGGCCAGGCTTTGAGCCAGGCTGTCTCATCCCTTAGCACTTATGATTCTCAAGAATCTCCTGGAGCTCACACTCCAGGAGATGACATCCTGAGGTGGCTAGCCTGGCACTTTGGGTCAGAGCTGTTATAGGTGAAGAGTCTTTGTGTTCCTTTTGACTAGGCAAAAATGGTACAACTTCATTCTTTTGGGATGCCAGTTGGATTCCTTGGAACCCACCTCAGTAAATAAGGAATCCTTTAAAGGAGCTTCTAAAAGGCCTCTAAACTGGGCATGCTGGCACACGCTTGTAATTCCAGCCCTTAAGAAGTAGAAGGAGAATTAGGAATTCAAGATCATCCTTAGCTGAGTTTGAGACCTTGTCTAAAAACTAAAAGGAGTAGCCCTTTAAAATCAAGGTGTTAAAAGACCACAAAGGGGGCCAGCAAGGTAGCTTAGCAGGTGAAGACACTTGTCACCAAGGTTAATGACCTGCATTCAGACCCGGTAACCCTAACAATAGAAAGAACCAACCAACTGGAAGTTGTCCTCTGGCTTCCACACGTGCATTGTGGTGTAGACACACACACACCCCTACAAATAGAAATAAATTATTTTTTAAAAGAGTGAGAAAAGAGATAGGGCAGTAGTGAGGTTCCTGGGAAAGAGGCAGAGACTGTCTTTTAGGAGACTTTTTTGTTCGTGGCAAAAAGCAGAGGTAAAGGCAGGATAACACTAAACTGAGGCATGCTGTCCTGAGGTGCAGGCAGACTGGATGCATGGACTGTGTGGGAGAGTCATACTGGACCACCATGTTTCTGGAAGCACCTTGTGTGCTTTGTTACAAAGTTACCCAAGACCTTCAACCCCTGGGTTGACTTTCTCCACTGAGTCTCGTTCATGACTGTAACAGCCCTACCCTCAGATCCTCTCTCGCCTAGATCCTCATAGAAGCCCGAATCAGGTTATACCACTCACAAGGTTCATGCCCCAGAGTGGTCCCTTGTGGGAATTCCTCTGGTGACCCCCATATCCATTCTCCCTGAGATTGGGCCCTGAGGACCTGGCTCCACGCTGCACTGCCTTGCACGCTGAGCATGTGCCCATCTGGTCTGTGCTGCAGGGCAGTCACAGCCCTGGCCTGTTGTGTGCAATGCAGCATGGGCTTTGCTTGAATTGCCCTCCCCAGTGTCCAGCCATTATGCAAGGCCTGGCCTTCACCTTCCCCGGGGGGCTAAAAGGGAATGAAACCCTCTGGCTTCCCAGGGTATTAACACTTGGTTCTGATGCTTCTCTTTGTGTATGTGTGTATGTATTTGTGTCTTGCTTGTTTTCTTTTTCCAGATGACTAAGTCGGTTACTAACCCGGAGGAGTTGGGAGGCCTGGCTTCACAAATGACCACTGACTATGGGCACCTGGCTCTCCAGGGCCAGATGGCAGCAGCCACCGCCGAACCAGAGGAGGTCTGCCACCTTAAGACCCTTATCTTAAGAAGCAAACACTTGGTGCCTGTTCCTAGGGATGGGAGAGGGGAGGACCCTGTAGCCTACTTCTAGAAGACCCTAGCTCAAGAGCCAGGAGCAGGTTTCATTTCCCATTACTGTACAACTGATGCCCTAGATTCACTCAGAGAGTTCCAAATTGTGCCCAGAACTTGGACCCTTGCTGAGGCCAGCTAACCAAGAATGAGGGTACCCTGAAGAGTGGCTCTCAGATGGAAGGGTTTGTTCATAGTATTCTGCCAGGCCCTTACAGCTGCCTATCTCCCTCCTCAAATGCCCAAACTTGGGGCTGCCACCTTCCTGCTCCCTGCTCCCCCTCAGCACATCCTGTCAGTCATGCTTGTGTTTTCCAAAGGCTCTCCAAAATATTAGAAGACCCGCATGTGGTATTTCAAGTCTGCTCGCGTAACACAAGTCCAGCCTATGGTTCGGGACCCGCCTGCTTTCCGTATCCCTCTTTTCGTAGAGGCTAGTGTAGGCATGACCTCGGCAAGTTTGCACACTGTCAGAGAGCAGTCATCTCTGGAAGCCATGAGTGGGACCACGCAGCACAGCTGGGGACCCAAAGGGCCTGGAGGAAGCTTTGTCAGTGTGAGCACCTAGAAAGGGTGTCTAGGGCCCAAGAAACCATGTGGCTCCTTAGAAAAAGAAAGTCCACTATGAGATACAGACTGATGGAGGGACACGGGAACACGGGGCGATACAGGTAACCACATTCCATGAGAAGCAAGCTATTTTTTTGAATGGAAACTTTGTTCAGTATTTTCCTTTAAATAGTAGGGGATGGGGAAGCCACAGGTTTGTAACCGGTCTGCTCATTTCCTTGAAATGGCAGACCCACCTTCACTTCTGCAGTGCTGCTGGGTGGGACCTGGGGTGTCTAACAAAGGCCTTTAGAAGCAACCATAGAATCACAGATCCAAAACGCATCACTTTCTAACATTTGTCATAACAATGCATGTAAACAGGCACATCATATATATGTACTGAAGTACATATATATTTCTAGCATGGAGTTCCTTCAGTTTCTAACCATGCTCCTGTCCTTAGATTCCAGAGTAGTCAGCTAGGCCCCAGCATGAATAATTGTGTTTATAATAATTATGTTACATCATCAAGAAAAATACTGAATCTTGATTTCTTTTACACAGCTTCCCCCTCTTTCTCTTTCTCATCTCCATCTTATTTCTCCTCCTTATCCTCCTCCTTCTCTTTCTTTTTTAATAGTCTTCCTGTTTCAGTAAGCCTAGACTATAATTCTAGACTGTAATTTATCTAGACATATAATTCGTTTGATCAACATGTAATTTTGAATTTCATAAACAAGTAGAAGAAAACTTGTGCTACAGTCAGGAAGCTTTTGAACAAAGGGAAGAAGTAGTTGACTCCGAATGGGGATTAAAAACAGACAATGATTGCCAGGAAGGCTTGGACCCCTCTCCACAGGAAGCTTTGCAGTAGGATCCAGTCTGTCTGGATTTGGAACACTAGCCTGCCTTTTCCATATGGGCAAAGCTCTCTTGAGCTGCCCACCCCAGTGCCAGAGCAAGCAGAGCCTTGCTGTAAACCAGGATCGATGATAGCACCAAGCCAACAAAGAAAAGAATGCATTGCTAGCCATACAGTGCATCACTTTGCATGCTGGTGCTGGGTTTTAACCTCTTACATTGTCAGTAAGGCTTGCTGTTTTCAGCGGGGCATCTTGAGATATATTTTACAGTCCAGACACAAGAGCAACATGACCTGAAGCCAAAACTGGCAGGGAGAATATAAGATTACCAGTGGCCTGTGCAGGAAAGTTCTATGTGTGCATTAGCCAGCAAATGCTTGGGGGGGAAACTGAGAAGGTTAGGAGGTCCCTGAAGCAATATAGGATGTTGTTTTGTTTTGTTTTAACATACCAAAATTTTGGGAGTTGTTTGTATACCCGAGGGCCCCTCATCCCAGAATGTGAAAATATTTACATGCAGAACAAGTGGGAAACCTTTCTTTCAGAGTCCTG
>JADRCC010576856.1:0-10986 GCA_019843855.1 Hylomyscus alleni
TTTTTTTGCATTTGTCTTTCATTTATCCATATCAGTTTATATATCCATATCATTTATCCATATCAGTTAAATACGTACCAGAAACTGTGCCATCACTTAGTGGTGATATTGAGAGCCCAGGGGCTTCACTGTCAAATACCGTAACCTGGACCAGCCTCTGACTCCACTTCCCTGAAGGTTTATGTGGGTCTCTACAGAGCCTGAGAAGGCAGATTTTACCTGCGAACAGTTAAGGATGCTTCTCTCTAAAGGCTACTTTGCATTCTGCTTTTGAGCTATCAAATGCTTGTTTACATTGAAGCTATTTTTTACTAGTCGGATACACCATTATCTTTGAGGTCTCACCGCATACAGCTACCTACCTATCAGTGAGCCCTCTGTCCTTATACAAGGCCAGGCCAGGCAAAGGAGGGAATGGGGAGTAGGGCCTGTTCCAGGAAGGCTGCAGTCCCAAATTCTATGAGACAACTTCTCCCCCTGCCAGTGCCAGCTCTGTTGTTTCAGGAGAGCACAGAGCTTAGACTGGAAAGCCCGACTTGGGATAAACTGCTCTAACACATGTGTTTTCGATGCCTCGATGTGACAAAGGTCTGCTGGAGGGAACGTGAAGAAGAGGCAGTCACTTGATGTCTCCCTAGAAGCACTTTCTCCTCTGACCCAAGTCCAACCTGGCTCCTTGTTTCTTCCCCGTTTATAGAAGTCCTCTCAACTCTCCAGGGTTATGGGGCAGCTGGGAGTGGAAATGTGCTGTCTGTAAATGCACAGCTTTCCATCTCCAGGTGACAATAACCTTTCACCTCTGGAGACACCTGTGGACACTGGAAAGCCACCACACCAGGGCCATACCTGACACCCTTTTATACAAAGAAAAGAAAACCAACCAACCAACCAAAAAATACTGGCCCTGGCTCTCAAGTCACTTCTTCCTGCCACGGATGCATAAAGCAAATGCCATCATATGGGCTTTACTGTGTAGCCTGTGGTTGATTAAGTCTGTGCCACCTTCATGGACTAAGGTAGTAGGCGTCAGATGGAGCACTTTATGCAAGCTGACTTATGAGGATCCAGAGGTTGATTAAAGGGAAGAAACAGCAGTGATGTAGAAGCTGGGTAAAGACAAGGTCACTGGTGCGGTGAGGAGGAGCCCCTGGCATTAGAGATGCTTTAGGATGCCAATGCCAGACAGGGCTGTGGCCCTGATCGTCTATGGCTTTAAGGTCAGAGTGTGTATGGATAGGGGAATTCTCCCACTGCATCAGATGGGAGGGGTGGGGGTGGGTGTTCTTACCGCTTCCAGACGCCAAGCTGCAGAAGATGCAGTACTGCCAGCCACCAATGACTCTGATGCCCATCTGCTTGGAACCACAGAAAGCTCAGGGCTTGGACCAAGAAGCCGGGCAGGAGGACAGAAAGGGCCAGCCACCCCCAGAGGAGGCGGCCTGTGGCAAAGTAATAAACTATGGAGCAGAGGCCTGGGGTAAAGACAAGATGAGGGGTGTTGAAATGACAGAGTTAGACAATGCTTCATATACACTCGTCTTCTCTATGTGCCACAGACAGCACAGTGTTCTTCCAAGAATGTGCCAGGGATACGCACTCTAGCTAACTCAGAGCTTCTGTCTTAGACCCATGTACCTTAGGGAATGGTACTTCTCTGCCTTAGCCTGTCCCGGGTCAGAGGCCAAGTGACTAGGGACTTATCTATAGCCCAACGCTCGCAGAAAGTACCCACAGGAAATAAGTCCCCCGAATCTGTTCACCATGGTCAGCCTGTCTTGTCTGATGAAGCTTCAACAGAGGCTCTGGCTCCTGATCAATTGAGTCTTTCCCTATGGCCTCACACAGTGCGCCCTGCCTCTCAGCCCTGGGAACCGTGATCTTCCCTAAGTCTGTTCTATCCTACAGATGATTTAACTAAAACAAAACAAAATCCCAAATGGACCCAGGTCCCAAACCAACATAACATCCTTACCATTAGCAAGGAGCCAACAGGGCCTGCTAGCAATAAGACAGGCACAATGGTAGTGGTACGTGTGTGGGGTTGTCTGTGGGGCTACACCATACATGTGCTAAGTACCTGGCGGGGGGCAGTGATAGGGGATCCAACAACACGGAGTGACCTCATCTTCACCATATGCTTATAGCCAACCAGGGCTGCATGTGCTGGACTTTAGTCATAGCTGGTTCTGTGCGAGGCTGGCTTTGAATTTTCTTTTGGTTTGTGTTCCTAGGGATTGAACTCCGGCTGTTCCTATGCTAGGTAAGGCCTCTACTATCCCCGAGTCCGAGACAATATTCTGCTAAGTCGCTTAGGCCAGCTTTAAACTCTTTCTGCAGCCTAGTTGGGTCTAGAACTCACCACGTTCATCCGCCCTGACCTCTTCAGTGGCTTGGATTATATGCCGTATGCCATCAGGCCAGGCTCCAGCTATATAACCTCGGATGCCAGCAAGAAGCTGTGTTGGTATTACCTATTACTGAGGGGGGACAGTGGAGGGCACTCAGGGACCCTTCCACACTACCGTTGCCCCGAGTTTTCCGGTATTACCAAGGAATGTGGCTCTACAGGCACAAACCCTGAGGCACAGCTGGGAACCCAGCAGCCATGGGAAAAGAATGGCCACTATTCCTTTCTCAGTCCTTGTTTTGTTCAGTGCACTAACAAGCTTCCTGCTAAACATTCATTCCTTTCCCGTTAGAAAGTTAGGAGCCAGGGGCTCTTCGGGCAATAGTGTACATTCTAGCCTCTCCAGGGTCTAAGCTCCTGCCCTTTGGGGTTCTGAGTGGGTGTCGGGGACAGGAATCGGCAGGGATTATTCTGTAAATTAGAGGTAAATTTCAGAGACACTGTGTCCAGGAAGGGACGCGGAACCTTGGTGGATTAGGATGGTGGAGTTTCCCCAGGGACAGGGCATCGTAAGAGAGTGGCGGAAGTGGGCGGAGACACTATGCCAGCACAGAAAGGGTTACAAGTTCAAACGCTAAAGGCGCGAAAAGTATGGCCATCTTGCTTCACCTCCACTACCCGCAGAACCCGTGTCTCCAGCAAACCAGCGTTCTGCGGTGTCACAACCCCGAAAAGGGAACCGGTGCCCTTTGGGGTCCCACCCCTTCACATCTCCCGACTCGCGTGCCACCCCATCGCGTGCCACCCCATCCCGGAGCCCGGGTGTTTAGGGAGCCAGGGCGCCTCACCAAGTGCTAGCGCTCCAAAGTAGCCTCCTCACACAGCTCTTTGCAGAGCACCGGCGGGAGGAGCGGGAAGGGATTCAGGGTTTGGAGTATGGGGAGGATCCATGCATGGAGGGATGTTTAACTGGATGGAGGAAATCATGCATGGTGAGGGGATCACACAGGGAGTGCTCTGCAGGCTAGGAGGCGGGAGTTACTGTGCAGTGTTTGCTGCCTGCCTGCCTGCCGGAGGAGGAGGTGCAGCGGTGGCAGATGTGCCCCGCATACTGGGTTGGAGTAGGGTATTGGAGGGGTGAGCACTTGCGGGCTGCGCCGCACTCACGCGCGCTTTGCTCGGCCGCCTGTAGCAGGGCAGAGAACCCCAGGAGCCCCGCGTGCATCTTCTGAGCTGCTGCTGCCTGTGCCCGCCCCTTCCCCTGCCGGGGACCCGGTTGGGAAGGCTTCCGGCTTGGGGCCCCAAGGCAGGAGGCTTTTCTTCCCAGCCAGTTACCAAGTTGCTAGTAGGGTGGGGGTGAGGGCGGGGACAGGGAGCAGGGGGCAAGGGAACTGATAGGTTCTTAGGGGGCAGTCTCTCGGTCTGTGCCAGCATCCTAACGGCTGTAAGACACAACGGGTTTGTTCTGAGGCGAAATGGGTTAGTCACTGGGTGATTACAGTGGTCATAGTCAACGGGTTTACTCAAAACAAAGTCCACTTAACTACTAGTCAGAGTAGTGCGTGTGCGTGTGTGTGTGTGTGAGATGGGAGGAGGAATTTGAATAGCTGATTGAGGCTTCTGAAATTTTTCAGTTATGTGTCCACAGTAGGGAAAGGAAAAGCACCTAAAACAGCATCCCTTTAACAGCCGCTTTATTTTCAGACCTTTCTCCCTGCCCACGAAAAGTCTTTCTGGGAGATGGGAAAGCATCACCCTGACATTTGTTACGAGGTTATGTACGATTGTGGCCATGGCCGTGGGGACAAAGATTGTTCCGAATCCTCCGTGCCCAGTGGGAAAAAATGTTTTATAACCATTGAGCAGGCTTGGCAGGAAATTACTAAGTAGCCATCAGGCCTACCGTGATTCTGCCCAATAGAATTCTTGCGAAGGAATAAGAACATATAAATTAGGGCTGGAAATAAACGCTGTTCATGATTAGTGATGGGTGGGGAATGTTTCAATACATTTCTCAATATTTATAGCCTTAAAACATCTCACCACTCTCCCTACCCCAATTCCTAGGTGTATGGTTTGAGAAATAAATACATATTCCATATTTTATATGTTAAAAACAGTCCAAGGCAGGCATGGTGGACGATCAGGATGTGGGCTGCCTCTCTGGTTTACCTTGCGTGCTGTGTCCAGTGTGGAGGGGCATGTCCCCCAGGCTCAGCATCCTATAAACGGATATCACAGAAGGGTTAGCTGGAAGACACAACTGGGGATTCCAGCTGGGATACTCTATCTGATTCTATTCTATTGGATTGGCTGTGTAGCACAGGAGTTTGGCTCATGTCCACACATCCTGTGCCACCAGCCTCCCTTCTCCCGGCCTTCCTTTTCTTCACTGCACTTACCCAATTACTTTTCCTCCTTGGCTATTGTGTTACTTTTCACCAGTATGCTATGGCAGGAGGGGAGGGGCCTTCATTAGACTATTGACACTTCGTCCCTAGACCTGACTCAGGGGAGACTGATGTGAGACTTTTCCTAGGGAGACATAACATGGCAGACAAAAGCAATGTTTACACCCATGTCCAGCTTGGTGAACCAATGAGTATTTACTGAGGTGACTAACAGGAGGATGGGTGGCACATTACTTACAAGGAGCAGGAATGTCTCAAAAGCAGCTGCAACATCAGAAAGATCTGCTTGACATGGGTTTCCATTTCTTCTGCAGGGCCCACATGGCATTGGCCCAGAAATGTTGGTCTTTTCTATCCTTCAAGATGACTGGGAAATGAGAGATTCTTTATAGTCTCAAGATTCCCCACATTGTTGGTAAGTCCCAGGCCCTGGCTGATATGGCCTATTTAGATTGTTGGTGACCTCTCTGGAGAATAATCTGGCTTCACAGTGTGAGAAGCCTTTGTCAGAGCAGGTAGAACTCCTTCCACATAGGATGTATCTATGCGCAGGACTAAAAGGGGACCTAGAAGGTGCTAGGAGCTGCTTGTGATTAGCCATCCATCTCCTTGTTTCCCAGAGGGCTGCTTGTAAGACTCTGAAGGTTGCTGATTCAGGCCTTTCAAGCAGGCTATGTCCTCCTGCTGACCCCTCAGGCACTGGACCAGCTCTTCTCTGTTCCCTTTGAATCCTGCATCCCCACCTCTCCTGTGTATTCAGTTGGTGAAACTGTCCCGCAGTTTCACGAACCTGGTGCTCTCTCGGCCTGAAATACAGAGTTCGAGAACAAAAGAACACTAAGCCAAGTTGCGTCCCAATCAAAGCTTCTAACTTTACTTTTTGGGGTTCAGTGTTTATAGAAAAGCAAAATTGGAATCTTTAGGTTGTAGTGGCATTTGCATAACATAAACAATTTGGGAGGAGTCAGGAAAGAGTCAAAGGAAAGCCAGGTGTGGCCCCTCCTGAGGGTGGTGGTTCAGGATGCCCCGCTGTGCTTCTGGGGGTGGGGGAGAGGCCAGAGGCACAGCTCTCAGTGGGGGGAGGAGGCCAACAGCAGATGTCCCCAGGCGGTCAGTCCGTTCACACCCAACAATGTCCCCAGTCAGCACACGTGCCAGCCAGCAGGGCTCAAAGGCGGAACTCAGAGCAGTCCTTTGTTTTGGGAACAGCAGGGGTGATCTGGAGGTCTCCAGTCTCCGGTTGTAGACTCTGGAGTCGGAGTTGAGGCAGAAGGAAGGGACCCAACAAGTGGATGCTGAGGCTTAACTGCCACTGTAAGGGTCAGGGGAAGAAGAGCATCAGCAAGAGAAGGTAGTGGATCCTTACGGTTCCCACAGGGCCCAGAGTATAAAGAAGAGACTCCCAGGATGCTCAGGTGATTGTGACGACCCAAGGCCGGAGTGTGGCCTTATGTTATGGGGACAGGATTTCCTATGCTCATGGATACCCTTAAGGGAGGACCTGTAGCACAGAGTAAAGCCTTGACACTCAAACCTCCTACTATTTGTCCAGAGGCTTCTGCAATTCTGTGAGAATGTGCTTCTGGATGTGACTTGATTTATCTCTCATCTTCAGAACCCTGGGTCAGTGCCTGCTGTCAGGCAGCCCAAACAGGACTCAGAGAGTTGGTGAGTGGAAGCCCAGCATTCCAAGCACGGGGAGATCGTAACCAACAGAATAAGACTGGATATTCCAGGGATGTGAAAGGTTCCTTGTGTCCTATATGTCTACGTGGGCATCGAGTAAGTATCTGGTCCTAACGCACTTGGTTGAGTGGAAGGGCAGTGGCAACTTGCCTGCTGTAGTATATCCAGAGAGCACCAGTTAGTAATGTGGAGATCTCATTTGGTATGATATGAATGTGACTTTTGTGTGAGAAGACCTTCCTGTAAGCTAGGAACACTTTCAGCACAAGTGCGTTCTTTATGTGCTGGTAAAACATAGGAAGTGGAAGATGCTAAGATCTGCCCTTAAAGCAGCCATATGTATGACAGGCTCTAACCCATGGGTCTCAGGGGACAGCTCACAGATTCGGAGGGTTGTCACTTTAAGCCATTGAGCTAGGATGTGCTCTCCTGGTGCTCCTTCAAATCTAGGACTATTAGTCATTTTCCTAGAACTCTCAGTCATTCTCCTGGGCCCTTGCATCCCTGGCTTTAACAGGTGCCTCAGCTTCTGTGGAGGCTTACCTGGGTGACCTGGGAGAAGAGTAGCCAAACAGAAGAATCAGATAGTAGGGGATCTTTATCATTTCTGCCATGTCTAGCATGCAGATCTTGAGATGCCCTTTGGACAGTGGTGTCCCAAAGCTCTGCTGTGGCTGTGTTTATACGGATCAGGATTGTACAGCTCTATAGCCGTGCATGATATTGCGATCCAGAGTGAAGTTCTCAGAAGCAGCCCTCTGCCCCCTGATGAGTCCCCAATCCTGTGGGCCACATGTCTTTACGGTTAGATTTTGACTTTATCCTGGATACTCCAAGTCAGTGTCTCCTTCCAGATCTGTTATGGTTCCCATTCTGGGGTGTTTGCGTAATTCTGGCATAGATTCCCACGTTAGGGCCCCTCCTGCTCCAAGGAAACATCTGGGGAGGTTCAGTACTCAGTTTCTGTGTGCGGTCGGGCTGGTGCTGCACGGTGCTATATAACTTTCTTCCAGTAGGGGTCTCAGCAGCTTCATTTTTGCAAAGTTGACTTGTAATCCTTGAACGGTTTCAGTTCAGAACGCAAACACCCACCATGGCCAGCAGAGGGCAGCTGTGCATTCCACTCAGAACTGCTAACTGTAGTTTGTCATTCCGTTAGTCACCAAAGGTTCTGGAAGATTCCACCTATTCCCCCTACTTGAAAATAATATTTTGGCTGGAGAAATGGCTCAGCGGTTAAGAGCACTGACTGCTCTTCCGAAGGACCTGAGTTCAATCCCAACAACCACATGGTGGCTTACAACCATGCATAATGAGATCTGACGCCATCTTTGGTACGTCTGAAGACAACTACAGTGTACTTACATATAATAATAAATAAATCTTTAAAAAATAATATTTTAACTCTATCGTTTGAGAACTTCATCGTGTACGCAGTGTATTTCCATCTATCCATTCCTAGTCTCTTTAACTTCCCTTGGATGCTCCTTCCCATGTTCACCCCAAATTCATGCATTTAAAACATTTTTGAAATAGCCCACTGAGAGCAATATGAACATGAGTGTTGGGTTACCTCTAGGCACAAGGACAAATTACCAGTGGCATATCCCCCAAATAAAAACAACATTCCTCTCTCAGCAGCCATCAATTTACCCCACAGTTCCTCCAGTAGGACTTAGCCTCTGGGGCTTTTCCTTCCAAGCTCAAGTTTTTACTAGGACGATCTTGTTCAGGCCAGTGCAGATAACAATAGCTGCTGTGAGCTCATGAGTGCCATCACCCTGTTACGTTTAGAGTGTTACGTCCTTAGCACTACCTACATTCTTTGGCTTCTAAGGTCTTTCTGCCCCCTTTTCCATAACAAACCTTGAGCTTTTCATCTCATTTCTTCCTTTCTTCCTTTCCTTCTTTCTTTTCTGTAGATTTTTTTCCTTTGATATATTCCTGTTTTCGATTAATTGTTTTGTGCTTTGTGCGTTTGAGTTGAAGACAATGCACTTGTTTTCTGTAACCAGAAGCACCTCTTCCTGTTTGCCTCTAACTGGTTTGGAAGTTTATAGTCAAGTAGCTAACTTGACTTTTGATTTTGTTTTAACATATGACTCCTGACGAAGGGCTGAGAGTCTGAAACCCAGTCTCTGGAGCTCATCTTGTGACTGGCTGAATTACAATGTAGTTTCTAGTAACGTGAGGGTAGTAACTAAGAATCGGTAGGGTTCTCATATATGGCTGAGGGGCAGGGGAAATGCAGGTACCTTATAAAGATCCCAGTGAAGCTTACAAATACCTTCTGAGAGTTTCTGAACACTTAAAAGATTTAGGGGGACATTGATTTCTTAAGTTTCTGGCAGGAGAATCAGCATAATAAACCCATCTGAAAATGTGACCTCTCTTTGTCTAAGGAGATGCTGATCATAAAACTGTGGTAGGTGCCAGGCAGGCCTTGAGTCTCCGGAGGACATTCCTCCCAGATACCTGTCAATACTGGACTCCCATCGGTCTCCTCAAAGTGGAGCACACAGTGTGACCAACTAAGAGGTGAAGAGTCCTCCAAAGAGCTAATTTAATTTCCTAGCAAGTAGAAGGGTGAACTGGGAGCAGTGTGTGGGAGTGGGTCTTATGTTTGTGTGGCAATGGAAATAAAACAAGAACCTCAGTTAGAGCAGGTTATAATTAACACTATTGGCCTGGTTCCCACACATTCTCCTTTCGATATTGTGTCTCAGTGAGGTGGCCACTGCAATTTTGTGTTTAGTCGTTTGGATGACACATGGAGTGTTGACTCTATGTGCCCACATTGCAAGTGAAAGTGTCATCTCCCTTGGTTTACATGGGGGATAGGGCACCAAAGCCTAGAGGTACTGGAATGCGATAGTGACTGTCACACTGGCTCCTCACGTCTTTCTACTTCATTCTGCCAGCAAGTGTCCCCAGATGGCCCTTTTATATGACTGAGACATTAATAAATGTAGGGGAGACACTAGCCCACTGGCGTCTCTGAAGAGCAGTGATCCCGGGAGTGATCATGGGACTTTGCTTATTGTCTTGCTTGTTCCTTGACTGTGTTTATTGTATTGCTTGACCTTATTACTTGCATGTAATTAAAATGGTATAAAAGCATATTGGGAAAAAAATAAACCCGCCTCAGCCTCAGAACTGGCTGGGGTCATGCTGCCGTGTTGCCTAATTGTCTTTTTCTTTTTAATCCTCACTCCTGCGCTGGAGAACCTGTTGATTGACTAAGCTGGCTTGGTCCTGTATCATAGAGAGGGTGAGTAATGAGACCTTCCTCCTAACCACACGGGAACCAGTCCTCTCCTAGCAGCCTTCAGATGAAGATGTAGAACTCTTGGCTCCTCCTGCACCATGCCTGTTTGGACACTGCCATGCTCCCACTTTGATGATAATGGACTGAACCTCTGAGCCTATAAGCCACCCCCTATTAAATATTGTCCTTATAAGAGTTGCCTTGGTCATGGTGTCTCTTCATGGCAATGCAAACCCTAAGGAAGACACTAGGGGGTAGGCTTTAAGGTTTCAAAAGCCTTAGAAGTCTATTCCCAGTCCTCGTTGGAAATTTTCACCGGCTTGCTTTTGTGTGGGTCTTGTCCAGGTGTAATCACACATGCTGTGAGTTCATATGTGCCGCTGCCATGTCACGTCCAGAGGATGGCAGCTCACCGCACTCCTCATACGCCAGGGCATTCTTTCTACCTCTTCTTTCCTGCCATTACTGAGCCTTGGGATAGGGATTTGATCTAAATGTTCTATCTTACGCTTTCCATCTTAGTTAGGGTCGCTAGTGCTGTGACAAAATGTGACCAAACGCAAGTTGGGGAGGAAAGGGTTTATTTCACTCACAGTTCCATAGAACAGCTCATCATCAAAAGCAGTGAGGGCAGGAAGTAGGCCAGGAACTCGGAAGCGGGAGCTGGTACAGAGGTCACAAGGGAGTGCTACTTTCTGGCTCCTTTTCCCAGGGTTGCTCAGCCTGTTTTCTTATAGAACCCAGGACCACCACTCCAGGGATGGCACCATACACAAAGGGCTGGGCCCTTCCCCCATCAATCACTAGTTAAGAAAATGCCCTACAGGCTTGCCTACAACCTGATCTTATGGAGACATTTCCCCAATTGAGGGTCCCTCCTTTTCAGATATCTCTACCTTGTGACAAGTTGACACAAGAGTAGTCTGTACACTTTCTTATGCTCAACACTTCGAATGGCTATGGTTTCTGCATTAGTTACTACCTTCTGCAGTAGGAAGCTTCTCTGACAAGAATTGGGGCGTCACAGTTTATGGTTATGAAGCATAAATATTTAGAAGGCACTTTGACAACATGACTACTTAGCAAAATATGGGCCCACTGGAACTGTGATCTTTCTAGCCATGGGTTCAACTGTATTTACAGTGTAAGACACAAGCTTCCTTATGTGGAGTAACCCTCAAATACAGTTAAGAGAGCAGAAGTTTGTCCTTATAAACAGGCTTGTCAGTAATGCTTTTGTATATCAGTATTGTAGCATGGTGGGTCTAATGGTG
>JADRCC010576857.1:0-10693 GCA_019843855.1 Hylomyscus alleni
CCCTCCCCCCACTAACCCTTTCTCTTCTGCTCAGAGAAGGGGAAGCCCAGCCCCCATGGGCACCAGCCCGCCCTGGGACACCTGGAACATCAAGATACAGCAGGACTAAGCGCATCCTCTCCCACTGAGGCCCAACCAGGCAGTCCAGCTAGAGGAAGGGGATCAAAGGCAGGCAACGAGTCAGAGACAGCCCACCCCATTCCAGTTGTTGGGGGACCCCCAGGAAAACCAAACCTCACATCGACTACAAATGGGGGGGCGGGGCTAGCTCCAACCCATGCATGCTCTTCGGTTGGTGGCTCAGTCTCTGAGAGCCCCATGTTGACTCTGTAAGTCTTCTTGTGGTGTCCTTGACCCCTCCGGCTCCCTCAGTCCTTTCCCCTACTCTTCCACAAGACTCCCAGAGCTCTACCTAATGTTCGGCTGTGAGTCTCTACAGCTGTTTCCATCTGCTTCTGGATGAAGCCTCTCAGGAGACAGCTATGCTAGGCTCCTGTCTGCAAGCATAGCAGAGTATTATGAATACTGTCAAGGGTGGGTTCTCTCCCATAGGGTGGGTCTCAAGCTGGGCCAGTCATTGAGTGTCCATTCCCTCAATCTCTGCTCCATCTTTATCCCAGCAGGACACATTTTTTGGTCAGATTTGTTGTGGGTGGGTTGGTGTCTCCCTCCTTTAACTGGGGGTGGGGGGGTGGGGGGGGGATATGTACCCATAGCTAAGGCACTTCAACTTCAGCCTCATCTACAGGTTTGTTTGTATTTTTAAATCAATGTGTGCACCTGTATGAGTTTATGTGCAGATTCCTGTGAGGGTCTGTGAGTATTGGGCTCCCCAGGAACTGGAGTTACAGACAGCTGTGAGCCACCTGATGTGAGTGCTGGAAAGTGAGCCCAGGTCCTCTGCAAGAGCAGTAAGCACTCCTAACCACTAACGGCTGTGCTCTCCCTCTAGCCTCTCTGCTAATGGCCGTATAATGACATAGTGGTATAACGACATAGAGTCCATAAAAAAAAAAAAAAAATCCCAATTCTGCTGCCAGCCCTCCATACACACACATTACATACAGGTTCTACTCTCATCAGCAAAGGAAGAGTTCAACAGCCTGTTTCCATCTCCATAGTGGGAAATGATAATGCACACTGCACTGTCACTTCTAAGACCACAGGGTACGAATGTTTCTTGGGAAACACAGATCTCAAATGAGTTCTAACTTCATTCTAAACATGAAATCCTGAGGCATGAAACTATTTGTCTTTTGATATTGGTCACAAAACAAAACAAGCAAAACCACCATCAACTATAAATTCTCAGGAATATAACACAAAGGGATAAAAATAGACCCCACCCACCCCTGCACACATGCGCAAGCGTGTACGCGAGCACACATACACACACATACACACACGCCAAGTGGAGTGCCACAAAAAATAATAATAATAATAATAATAATAATGAACGAATGTGTGCTGCTGCAGAGCCAAAAATAAAACCTGCCATGGAATCATGATGGTATGGCAAAGCCGGGGATCGTGGAGGCTACCATCAGATATCCCAGACATGAGGCCACTTCAGTGACTCTAGCTCACACCCTCCATGCGTACAACTGACACTGGCTTTCAGGTACTGCTACTGAAACTGTGGGGGAGTCTCAGCAGAGTCAGCACAAGCAGTCAAGAAACCCAGGTCCCCTCTCAGATTCTTAGTCTTCGTCATAAAAAAAATTTGAGAATGAATTCAAAAGGTAGTTTGAGGACACTTTTATTAGTTTAAGAAAACAAAAAAGAAGGAGGCAGCAGCTCTGCCCCAGGGGTAAAAGGTGACGAAGTGGAGGGGAAAAAATAAAAGGAGAAAATGTCATGGCTTTCTAAAGCCAGCTTGGAGGTCAGCCACAAGGCAGACAAGCAGCCACATGATGGGGGGGGGGGGGGGGGGGGGAAGCACAATGAGGCTCTGGCCAGCTCCTGAGGAGCTAAAAGAGAAAAGAAAGTTCACTTTTCTAAAAAGCAAGCAGACCCCGGAGAGGTCGTGGTGAATCTAGAGGGACTGTGCTAGGGGCCAGGAATTCTTGGTTTTTTGGTTTTTGTTTTGTTTTTTTAAAGTACAGTATCTCCTTAAGCAATAGTGACTCATCCTATCTGTTTATCGTGGTTAAAGGTGGCCCTGTTTCCCTGACAGGTCCCTTAGCCAGATGACTGACCTGTCCAACTAGAGTGTCTGGCCCCGACCAGACCATTCTGATTACCGGAGGGAGGTGTTTTCCCCCTGATCGGCCTCTGCTGCTTTACCAGAACTGTAGCTCTAAAGCCAGCTTGGTGGCAGAAAACATGGGTTCATCTGCATTATACCCACCACTCAATGCTGAATGGGAGTGGAGTCAACCAGAGTAAGACATAGAACCCAGCCAGGCAGGGCAGGCGCCCCAAAACAACAATACCGAAAATGTCCTTGCTGCAAGCAGAGTCCTGGTTTCCTAGTCTCCTGTTATCTCTTACCCCTGCCTGGAAGCCATGTATGACCTGGTGACCTACTGAGTGGAGGCAGCTGAACACTTGTGGCTGGGCCAGCTGGACTGACTGGCTCATCCTCCTCCCCACGACTTACCCCAATTTCTGTTGTAAAGTCTTTCCAAGAGCCCCGAGAACGACATCTCAATGGTACCTCATCCCTGAATCCCTGGGGCCCTGCTCTCTGTCCTCTCTTTCTCTCTTTACCTCTCACCTATTAATCTATAATAAACTTCTCCCTAAAACTCACCCTCTGTGGTCTGTGAATTTCGTTCTTCAAATTATCGAGGGAAGAACTCGATGGCCACTGGCTCTATGAAAGTTTTGTGAGTGTGGGCATTGGCACCTTAACTCCTAACTTACCACCATTTGAGGCAAGAGCACAGGTCTCTGCCAAACTCAAAGACACCCTACATTGTCCACATTGGGGCCTTACAGACTATAGAGCTGGGACTGCACCATCAATGCTCATTATTATTTGAGATTTTGTTCACAGATGTTCTGCAAACCTTGGATTACTGAGTTGCGAGCCACAGCTCTGAAAAGAAACATGGGGTTGGGTTCCTGTGAGCCACAGGTCATATTTTGTCAATCTACCAATGGTGTTTCTGATACATTATTTAATATATATCCTTTGAATATGTAACTTCATCTGCAGTATTTCTTTATCACAAAGCACTAGCCAAGGAAAACTGGCCCTGACCAACAAGCTAATGGGACTGTAAGATTCATGGGACTGAGAACACCCACAGTGGATCAAACCCAGTCTGCACCATGAGGGGAAAGTGCTGGGCTCCTGACCTGCACCTCTAACCCGGAGCAGCGGAGTCCAGCAACAATGTGCTTCTTCCTGTGCCTTTTGTGTTTAGTTACTTTGTTGAGATTTGTCTTCTTTTGTTTTTAGGACAGACTCAGAAGCAACCCAGGATGGCCTTGAACTCACGATCCTCCTGGCTCAATCTCTAAAGCTCTGGAGGTACCTGTGCACACCCCTACACTTGCCTTACTTCAGCTTTTCAACTCAAGATAGTCATCCCCTGAACCCACAGAGCCAGCTGCTCCCCTCTTACCACAGCTGTCCCTTCTGGAGCAGCTTTGCATCACGAGTTATCACATCTCATCTTTTACTATCTGGGTTATAGGACTAAGTTTTTAATGGTTTTGTTTTTCAAGACAGGGTTTCTCTGTGTAGCCCTGGCTGTCCTGAAACTCAATGTATAGACCAGACTGGCCTCGAACTCACAGAGATCCACCTGCCTCTGCCTCCTAGGTGCTGAGATTAAAAGCATGCACCACCACCACCACCACCACCACCATGGAACTAATGTTGATCTTTTAATACGGAACTGTGGCCAACAGCACCCAGACTCTAGTCCGCAAAGATGTTATCTAACAAACATAATTTTCCTGTAAGATACATTATAACCTTCTTGAACATAATACCAGACAGCACTTTAAAGCACAAAAAAAAAAAAAAAAAAGCACAAAAGGGGCAGAGAATAACACTAAACAGAACATGTTTATGCTATAAAACTACAAATCAGTAGTTTTAACCGCTGAGCCATCTCTCCACCCCCTCCTCCCTTTTTCATAACCAGTTACTAATACGTTTTCTTAGTTTTAGTTATATCTTCAAAAATATATCAACTTCTTTCCCCACAAATGGTTCTTCATCTGGGTTGTTAGGCAGTCAGGCAGTCAGAACCTGAATGTGGCTGAATTTGTGTGTGTTTGTGTATTGTTGTGTGAGTGTGTACATGTGTGGGTCCCAGATATTCTCAGCATGCTTGGATAGCAAACAATATACCAAGCAAGCTACCACCTGGGCATGGGTTATTAACTTCCTGACATTCTGGGGCTATCTGTGAGCATCCATTGATGGCACTGAAGGGACTATATAAATTAACTTTGGCAATCAGAGGTCATAAATAATGAGAGTGGTTCCTATGAAGCCTATGACCACCCAGAGGCAGTGGTGACACCCAGGAATTTGGGAGAGATGGGACATCTTACCTGTGTCAGGGGAGCCTGGGCTTCAGTGAGCAAACGAGAGCCAAGAAAGAAGTGAAAATCCACTTGCTTTAATGAGAGCTACTTAAACTGGACCAGAAGAGACTCTTCTGACTGCCGGGCCCTTGTGGCAGGAGCAGGGGTGTGAAGCCCCACCCATCCCTGTCAGAATTCTCCCCACCTGTTATCTCTGCAAACATAGTAGATTGCGGTGTTGTCTCTCACTTGCCTGCCATTCTTAGGCTGACACTAGTCCACGTTGATCTCCTTTCCTTTGCTTTAGGACATGCTATTTTTCTCTTACTCACTATTCGATGGGGAATATGTGTGTAAATTTATAATTTCATCTAACCAACCTAAGAGAAGACACTTTCAAAACCAAAACAGTGCCCTGAATGCCCTCAACTACAAAGCACCATATCTGGGTGCTGCATGACCCATGATGTCTAGCGCTGGTTAAAAGGAGGATACTAATGAGATCACCAAGGACTCAGCCCAAATAAGCAGGAAACTCGCTATTACTGGGATTCCGGCTCCTTCTTTTGTTATTCATCTCATTGTTTGTCATCAAGGGCGGTATGCCCTAGGGATAACAGAACTCAGAACTTGGACCAATTGCAGACAGAAAGGGTCTGTCCACTCTATAAACTGACCATAAACCATGGCTTTGACTCCACCTACACACAGCTCCAGCATGGAACAATGATCCCTCCCCAGACTGGAGTCTGCCCTTCTCTCCCCAGCCCAAGGCATGCTGGGTGCTAAGGAGGAGGCTGCTGGTGGGTAACCTGCACGGCCAGCAGTCAGGCTGACAATGTGCTTGCACAATGGAGGGTAGGAATCCAGTTAGAAGGGGCTTATAACAACCCAGATGAAGAACCATTTGTGGGGAAAGAAGTCAATATATTTTTGAAGATATAACTAAAACTAAGAAAATGTATTAGTAACTGATTATGAAAAAGGGAGGAGGGGGTGGAGAGATGGCTCCACTGCTGTTAAGAGCACTGACTGATCTTCCGGAGGTCCTCAGTTCAAATCCCAACAACCACATGGTGGCTCACAACCATCTATAATGAGATTAGATGCCCTCTTCTGGTGTGTCTGAAGACAGATACAGTGTACTTACATATAATAAACAAATAAATCATAAAAAAAGAAAACAAAAAGAAAAACAGGAAAAAATTACTTCAAAATGACTTAGTTACTTTTTATTACTGTGATTAAAATGGTGAGGGAGACAGGAGCAGGAAGCAACTGATTTCCATCCACACAGACAGTGAGCAGGAGATGGAAGCAGCCTGTAATCCTTCTTACCTGCCCCCAGGTATGGACTTCCTCCAGTGCTATTTCACATCCTAAAACCGTAACCTCCCCAAACAGCGCCACCAACTGGAGACCAAGTGTTCAAGTACAAGAATCTATGGGGAACACTTCTCATTCAAACCACAAATCCAAATTGAGTGACATGGAAAAGCTTACACATGGAAAATCCTTAATGGATCAAGAACAGGAAATGCCAGTTTGAAGTGGGCAGTAGGCAAGGAGAGAGCCATCGTCAGAAAGAGGATCTCTAAGAGCTTCACTCAGACAGTGCTTGAGATGAACCCCCATACACACTCAAGGCAGGGATGCCAAGCAATCAGTTGAGCATGCAGGTCTATGATAGTGATCCTCTCTCTGTGAATCTGAGTGGACCACAGGGTGGCCATGTTGGTATCAGGAACTGGTATGGCTGATTATTTCTGAACCCAGTGACATCACACATAGGCTACAGGGACCTGAGAATCTTTTGTCATGGCAACCACCATACCTTCCCAGAATCCACGTGGCTCACCTCCCACCTTTACCTGCAAGTGACTACGGCACAACCCAAATAAAAGGCAGACCCTTCTGACCTCTGCTCTCTCTCTTCCTGTTTCCCCTTCATCACCACCTTTGTCCTCCTCCCCCACAATAAACCCCACATGGAACTGTATTGGCCTACTGTGGTACTGTGGTCTGTCCAGATTTGAACTGCAATTCTAACACAACAGGCCAGACAAACCACAAGAGTCAGGGAGAGAGATGGTCCTCTCCAACGTGGCTGGGCATCATCCAATCTACTGAAGGCACAAATAGAGTAAAAATAAAGGAGGACTTTACCTCGCTCTCCTCGCCCACTGCTTGAGCAGGGGTGTTTCATAACAGCAGCCTTCAACAACCCTTCAGACTTGCACTGCATCCACACCAGCAACCCTGGGTCTCTAGCTTGCACGCCATGAAGTGTAGGACTTTTCCAGCCTCCATAGCCTCATGAATTAATATTATCATATGGACCCAAAAGGCATACTTTTGTAATGGATGATTATTAGTATTATCTGCATAACTTGACAATAATATATAGTTATTTTAGATACACATTACATAAATATATTAAATGTGACATGCGTGTGAGTGCATATGTGTGTGTGTGTACACACATATCTTTTATTCTGTCTCTACACAGGTCTGAAATTAAGGAGCATGACCAGCCTGCAAGGCTGAAGATGTGTCACGTGGCTCATCTGCACAGTCAAATCCCATAGCTTCCTTTCCTGGCCATGAGCTTAAGTAGTCATAATGATACCATTCTTTCATGTCTCTGACTTCAAGTTGATAAGTCCAGCTTGGTGGTCCCTGGTTCCTTTATACTTCTTAAACTCCTGTTCAGTCATTTCTTCCACGACCTTTCCTGACATTCCCTGTTACAAACATTTGTTAATTTATTTACTTTTTAAAATTACATTTATTTATTTAAAGCCAGAGGGGTGTGTGTTTGTGTGTGTGTGTGTTTGTGTGTGTGTGTATGTGTGTGTGTATGTGTGTGCGCTGTGTACCTTCATACATATGTGTATACTCTCTATGGAGGTCAGAAGACAATTTGCACAAGCCAGTTCTCTCCTTTTCCATATGGAACGCAAGTGCTTTTACACAATGAACCATCTCACTGGGCCTAAAAAGTCTCTTGATTGTATGAAACAGACATTTACTTCTGTGTCCACAACTCTCCCATTTGATACAAACTCCCAGGACTTGGGCTGTGTTTTCCTTAACTTCTCCTCACTGTGCAGAGTACCTTCTGATGTGTCCCACATCTGTGTGTCCATGACCATGCATAAAGATAACAGGGCTCATAAAGAGAAAGCTCTTATGCAGGGTGTCAGGTCCAAAGGAAACCCCATCTCCTCAAACTCAAAAGGCAGAAGGGATAAAGGGCTACCTGGGATGCCTATTAGCATACCAAAGCACACACTGGCCTCCAGGCTCCCACAATACCACAAGTACCTGTTATAAATTTAAAGGTCCATGCTGAAATCCTGGCCCTTCTCACCTCCTCCCCTACACTACCCTCCGCCCCAGCTCACAGGCTTCCCTTCCCTCCTTACAACCCTGCTATTTCAGCTGTGTTCTCTTGTCTGTGTTTGTATCTGAATTTAGTCTGTCTCCCCCCCTTCCCCCCTCTCTCCCTCTCTTTATCTCTCATATCTACCTCCTCCTTAACCATACAATGAAGCAGACATGTTATCAGTTTATACACGGGGAAATAGCAGAAGACTCCAGAACCAAGAAAATAACTGAGATTTTGCATTTCAACAATTTCAACATAACCCAGTAGTGCAAAGAATAGAGAATTGGCTGGTATTCCAAAAAAGCTAACTTGTTTCTAAAATGTTCAAACATGAAACAGTTGGTTTCAACAAATAGGAACCTTGAGTTAACTTATTAATTAGGAAATAAATATCCACAGAAAGTATGTGAGACAGCAAACTTAGGTGTTCAGTGACTTTACAAAATTTACTATCTGTAAATGTTTAGTTTATTCATTTATTATTTAAATTTTTATTATTAATTTTATATTATATTTATATATTTTATTTATATTATTTCTACTATATTTTTATATTATATTATTTCTATTATATACATTATCTCTTATTTCTTATATATTATATATTTCTTTATTATATTATATAATACTATATACTTCTTTATTATTTCTTTATTATGTTATATAATAGTATAATTATATTTATATTTATTATATAATATTTATATTGTATTTAAATTATAGTATTTATTATTTAAAATTAGTTATTTTACTGTTGTGATAAAAACCATGACCAACACCAGTTTGGATAAGAAAGGGTTTATCTGGCTCACACTTCCACATTGTAGTTTATCATCAAGAAAAGTTAGGGCAGCAACCTAGAGGCAGGAGATGAAATAGAAGTCAAGGAGAAGAAAGCAACACTCCCTGGCTTGTTCCTCCTGGCTTGCTCCTCATGGCTTGATCCTCATGGTTTGCTAAAGGGTGGCCATGCCCACAGTGGGCTGAGCCATCCCATATCAATCACTAATCAAGAAAATGTCCCTACAGACTTGCCTTTCTGATGGAGGCATATGCTCAACTGAGTTTCCTTCTTGCCAGATGACTCTAGCTTGTGGAAAGTTGAAAACAGTAAAGTATAAGATGGAATAAAAAGAAATTTAACCAGCACATAGTCTAATGAGAAGATGGCCAAGAAGCAATAAAAATAATGAATGAGATAAAAATAGAAGGATGAAACAGACAGTGGGAAGTTTCGCAGTTACAGACAGACAAGCAGGAGAAGGCTGTGGCAGAGATCTCTTCAGCACGCTGTCTGCTACCTCAGTGTCCATCCTTATTATATTAGAATTGCTAAAGTCACATGAATAGGACTTGTCACTTAATCTATGCACTGAGTACCCATGCCTTTCGTGTATATGGGGAGTGGGGACAGTGGCTTAGGGAAATGGCTCTGAAAACTGTCCTTGCTCATGCCAGATGGCCACATTTTCCAGCCAGTCAGAGAGCTGCCTAGGCTGTACATATGTTTAGGAGTCTGCCTGCCCCAGACCTGAACACTTAATTATCCTGCCTAATGACCAAGGAGCAATCCCCTGGCTATCTTTATCTCAGGAGCTAAAACCTCTCAGACCTCTGCAGATGCTTTGGGGTTTCAGACACACATTTCCCACTAGTCAGCATTGATGTTTTCATCTCTTACCTGAAACATCATGGGCAACTGAGGTAACACATTACCAGGGTTGCCTCTTGGGTTCCTATTCTCATTAATAAAAGAGTTTAAGAATGGATTCAGAGCCAGGCGGTGGTGGCACACGCCTTTAATCCCAGCACTTGGGAGGCAGAGGCAGGCAGATTTCTGAGTTCTAGGTCAGCCTGGTCTACAGAGTGAGTACCAGGACAGCCAGGGCTATAGGGCTTTACGGAGAAACCCTGTCTCGAAAAACCAAAAAAAAAAAAAAAAAAAAAGAATGGATTCAGAAGCTCAGGAACAATTCAATTAAAATGAAAGCAAAAACAAAAACACAGTAGTCAAGCTGCAAATCTTGGCATAGCCCAGAAAATCTGGAGAGGGAGAGACAGAGGGAGAAGGGAGGGGAGAGGGGGGAGGGAGGGAGAGGGGAAGGGAGGGAGGGAGAGAGAGAGAACATTTTTCTGAATTAGTATTTAGACAGGCCCTAACTCATCAGAAACACGGCAGTTCCGTAAGCACCCCACTGAGATCAAGCTTTCTGGAGAAGAAGGCTACACTACCTATACAAGGGGGATAATTATTCCTCCCACCATTTTAGCAAGACCTGCTTAAGATGTATCAGCTTTTCCAAGCAACAGTTTATACCAAGTAACTGGCTGGCCCAGTTGGATTAACTCTTAAGAGTGGAGACAATAATATGGTAACAAGACATGATGGGACAAGGGAAGGGACAACACAAGGGACAGAATTAACATTTGCTCACAGAGTATCCCACCCACCCCCCAAGCCTGGCTGTAGGGTGCTGCTCACAGCCTGCCCTGCCTTGCACTGACCTGTTGGGATATGAGTAGTTACCAGCAGTGGAAGGAAGAGAGACCCTAAGGAACTCAAACCCACATGGATCTCAGGCCCACAGTCACTCAGTCTTGAGAATAGGATGAGTCCGTGGGTGAAGCCAGAGAGACACCTTTAAAGAAGACTGGGTTTCACCAATTTATCAGAGGGGTGTGGTTCACCTGATAGAGATAATCACACAATGGGCCTGCCTTGACTCATTTCCCTAAATCTGGGTTATCTCACAGGAAACAGCACCACATTGTTTCCTACAGACCTAATTGAAGAGCCAGCCCCTCCATGGG
>JADRCC010576857.1:10703-20899 GCA_019843855.1 Hylomyscus alleni
GATAGGGCCTCCCAGCAGTGAACTGGCCCTCCGAATATCAATTAGTAATAAAAAAAAAATGTCCCCCAAACATGCCCATGAGCCAATCTGATGGAGGCTGTTCTTCTGTGGTTCCCAGGAGTGACAGGTGGACAACGGAGAACAGCCATCAGTCCCTCTGCCTTGCAGGGTCTTTCCCAACCCTGTGTCAGCACCAATCAGCTCACCTGCAGAAGAGCTGACTGAAGATGTTTGAATATGAATGATCTGCTCCGCAACAGGACAGATTTGCATACTTAAGCCTTTTATCCCTTTGCTGGGGAATCAGAAGCTTTGTCTCCTGCTACCTAGATTTCCGGCATCTACAGGTAAGAAGGAGCTATTTTCAGGGTGAAGAGAATCCTGAAATTATGCCAAAGCATAAAAAGGCCTTAACCTGAATGAAGGTCAACCTCACCTTGTCAGTAATATGTTTGGGGTGGTCAGGACTGTTTCTGTACCCGTACTCTACCCCGTAATTCCTACTTTCCTGCAGACCTGGAAGCTGTACTTTTCTAGAACATTTCAGGACAAGAGAGGTTTTTTTTTTTTGGGGGGGGGGGGGGGTTGGTGTTTGTTTTTTGGTTTCTCAAGACAGGGTTTCTCTGTATAGCCCTGACTGACCTGGAACTCACTCTGTAGACAAGGCTAGCCTCGAACTCAGAGATCCGCCTGCCTCTGCCTCCCAAGTGCTGGGATTAAAGGCGTGCGCCACCACTGCCCGACGAGAATTTTGCCTTGATATTAGAAGAAAACTTTCTGGCAGCCTCCTCCCACCTGACCCCTACTTCATTTATTAAGTTTGTTGTCCCTATAAGGACCTGGTAGAAATAACCTATGGAGGGAGGGATTTTTACTTCAGGGTAGATAGAAGAAGAGGAGGAGGAAGAGGCTAGGGTTAAAAGCAACTGAAGGGCACTCCCCAGCTTCCACCATTTCACTGATCCTCAATAGTCCACTCAAACCCGGACTCGGGACTCCGTAGTGACGACGTAAATTGTTCGTTAGGCCTGAGCCCTGGAAGCACACCCAGGCACACCCAGAAGTGCCCCTCAGTAATCTACTACATATTTCTCAATCCCATCAAGGTGAGAACTATGATTAGCTACAAAAAAAAACGTCTCAAGGCTGCCAAATCTCACCTTTGCATTTAGGAGAACCCGGAAGCCTTTGCTTGGGGGAAGTCCTACCCTTGTTAAGCACTTGCCGAATCTGCTTTGTCTTGGTCTTATAGGACCCAATTTTGTCAAGTTGTTGTTTGGTTTTTTTTTAACCTGAGGAAGACCAAGAACATGACTATTTCCCTTGCCAATAGGACGCCCGATTCCACAGCAACTTGGAAGTGGCGGCTTCCGGCTATCCATCAGTTTTGAGGAGTAAACCCAGTTTGGGATAAACCCAGCAGTGTTTATGCCCAGCTTCTGACTAAAGGAAAAGAAATATCCTAGCAGCTCTGCAGCCTCTCAGAGGCCTGCGGGAGCCAGCTGCAAGGCAACTGCTTGGAAGGCTGAGTAGACTGTTATGATTTTCCCCATGAATCTCAAGGTCCACCCTGTCCAGTTTTGGCGAACTAGATACAATTCTGGGCTCAGCTTGATGCAAAACAGACACCCAGCGGGGAGCTTGGACAGACTCCGGGCTCCGGAGGGATTTTAAACAGCAGCTCACTCAGCGGGGCTCCAGCGCTGTGGAACTCACTAGGAAGGGGCGGAGGGGCCTGCTTTCCCAGGGAAGACAGAAGAACATGCTGTAATTCCGGTTCGAGGATTTGGGAGCGTAAAACAAACAGCGTCTCCAGTTCCCACATTCCAAAGTCAAGATGTTATGCAGAGATTGAAAATAGGTTGTACAAGGTGACATTTCGGGCTCTGCGACTGGGAAAAAGCCTCTGGAGCTGAAAGTTGCAGTCTCTCCTTAAGGAAAAACTGGGCACTACTGCATGAGGCTTTACTGTGTGAGCACATTACCAGACGTGCCACATCCACTGGTCTCCACGTCCGTATAATTTAAACATACATATCATTTCTGCATTAGTCCAAAACTACCCCCATTGTGTTTTAAAGAATGAAATGCAGTACAGAAAAACTCTCCTGAAATTACCTGCCCAAGACAGAAAACCCAGGCAATTGAATCTCTGTTCTCCTGCCCGGTTGAGAAGGAGGCTGCTCTCCAGAGTGGCCATGACAACCATCCAGAGCAGATTTCTTAGGGTTTTCTTGCTGAGACAGGAGCTGGGGTCTTGCACAGAACAACATGTTAAGTATAATTTGCAGATCGTCTCCATAATGAAGACACTGCAGACTGAGACCTGCAAGCTTCCTGATGAATTCGGGATTTACAAAGGGACTGTGGGGAGCTGGTAATGTGAGCTGAAAGAAACTACTCATTAAGTACCTGAGCCTGCAGCCCTGTAAATTCTGGGGTACACGCCACTGTGACACACACCCCTCCACTCCAGGTTCTCACCCAGTGACATGTCTGGGTGCAGCTAATCCAAAAATTGATACTTGGGGTGAGAGCCTTGGCTTTTTTCTATAGTCCTCAGATGACGATGCTCTTGGGCTTCCAATGGCTCCCACATCGTTGATCATTCCTTTGTGGGAGAGATTGATAAAGAGGCTTCTGAGAATTCAGCATTTCTGGGTCTCCACCTGCATCTTGCTTCTTTGTAACAAGATGAAAGGCTAAGAACACATTCAAGGTGGCCATTTCTGCCACACATGATCATAAGAGCCCTTCAGCCCAGAATAGAGAACAGGCCAACATTGAAAACAATAATACAAAGAATTTTCAAAAACATATGTAGTAAAAAATAAAGAGAAAGGAGAGACCAGTTCTGCCGGATCATGTCAATGGGAAACAGAGGGAAGGCAAACGGTTCTTTCTTGTATGGACTACAACTATCTCCATCTTGGAACTGAAAATGCTGTGTAGCCGTGACAAGTGCAGGACCTGGCTGGAGAAAGGGGGCCATCAGCCCAGAGTGTGTATCATGTCCTGGCTTTTCAGAGTCCTCCATGCAGGCCCTGGCTTGGGCCTCTTCCTTACAAAGACTATCCGCAGTGAGGCCCAAGAGTGATTTCGTGGGCGGAATTGAATTTCTGGTAGATTCTCAGCTGTGGAGTTGCGACATGATTCATTCCTGCTTAATGCTTTTAAGCAATGGCCAAAGTAATTTCCAAAGTCACAGCTATTTTATGTTCCTGCCAGCGAAGCTTGAGGACTCCAGTGTCTCACTACCCTCTTCAATGATGACATCTCCCATCGGCACCTTTTGAAGGACGCCCACTCTAGTGGGTTTGGATTGTTATTTCAATATCATGCACTGTTGTTTTAAAATAAAATCCCTGCTGTTCGATTTTTATCAATGAAGACTCAGGAGCCAGATGCTGGGGTGAAAACCTGCTAGCTCAGAGAGGCAGGAAAAGCACCCAGGTGACCTTTCTATCCCACTGACATCCAGAAAGAAAAAGCTCCCTGTCCTACTTCACGATGTCTTAAATACCCTTCACCTCAAAGACCCCCTCTTCTCTTTGCTTGTGCTCACTCCCCCTCAGCTGGTTGCTTGCTCTACCTCTTGACCTATCCTTGGCTTCCTTCAGCTCTTGGGTGCAGAAAGCTCTTGGATTAAAGGTGTGTGTTAGAGTTCAGCTACACCACAACAAGTAACAGATATTATTTTCTAGTTTACAATCTCTGGGTTCACAATGTGATCAAATATCCTGCAAAAAATGTGCAGCTTTAACATTTTTAAATATTTATTTAATGTGCATGTGTATGCTTGAGTGGATGTCTGCATACCATGTGTGGGTAGGTACATTTTAAAAACAGTGCATAGATGGTTAAGTGTTTAAGAGCTCACTGTTTTAGACTGTCAGAAGACCAAGAGCATGGAAGGGCTGTATGAAGCAGTGCTGGGTGACATGTAAAGTGATCTCGACCTTGTCCCTCTTCTCAGGACCTGCTTGGGCTTGGACTTGGTCTCTCCGGACAGCGTCTTCCTCGTTAAGCTCTTCCTGCCCTAATGAAAGAAGAGGAACAGGCACACAGCCACTTCCCTCACCCTCAAACTCAGGCAACTTGAAAGGCACAGCAAAGACCAAGCAGGAAGATGCTGCTACTTTAACGTGCAGAATGGCTGGAAGCTGCTTCTGTAAACCATGGAGAAGCACGGCAGCAGTCCCAAGAACAGAGGGGGAAAGACAGCTCTGTTCTTTGAATGCTGGTGTGAATGCTGGGAAAGAAAATGGCCGCCAGAGCCGGCCCATCTCTGAGGAACAGGAGGCATGAAGCATCACTCTCTCCTACCTCACCTAACTCGGCTCTGTCTGCACAGCAACCCGCTGAGAATGTTTCCCTCCCTAGACAGGCAATGTGAGTGCATAATCCAGTACTGTTACGGTTTTTACCTCAACTCTGGGGCACGCGCGCGCGCGCGCACACACACACACACACACACACACGCACGCACGCACGCACACACGCACGCACGCACGCACGCACACGCACGCACGCGCGTGCATGCTCTTCCTCCAACCTTCCCACAATGCTTTTCTGAGTCACTGAGTAAACACCCGTTGGGTCAGCAGGACCACAGGAAGGCTATCCATAACGATAAACAGCAACCATTTTCAACTACAGTATTTGCGAGACTGCACATGATCAACAACAAGAGCCCTGCTGGAAGTCCTCAAGGGTGAGCATCCAAGGGCACAGGCCTCCTGACTCACTGCGACACACTACCAAGCCTGCACTCCAGCTCCAAAGAGCTTCTGCTCCAAGTGTCATCTTGCAAATTAAAATCATGATAGCTGTTCTGATTGGTGCATTAACACCTCTGAAATTTACATTAAGGAAGGTCACACAAAGCGGCAAAATTCACCAGGGAGCCTTCCCTCTTTATTGTTTAATGTGGCCATTCTAAAAATTACTTCCCCATAATCACCCACCTCTGCAGGAGCAGGGCTGTTCTTGGCAGCATGCTAAGTACAGTTTCTGAGCAGCCAGAAACCTTACAAAAACCTGGTGTGTGTGTGTGTGTGTGTCTGTGTGTGTGTGTGCATTCTTTTTAAAGGACAAGCTATAAAAGATCTGTTCTCAAAGATTCTCTTAGGAAGCAAATGGAATGAATTCCAAGACCAATCTGACAAATTTATCTTTGAAAAGACTCATTCAAAGGAGGTACTTGCCTTAAGGGTTAGTTAACATAAGCTGTGCATTTAGCAATAAAGATAAATTATCAATAAAGATAAGAAGTGATTTATGGATAAAGAAAGCAGATAGGTCCTAAGACATTTTTAGAAAAAAAATTTATTTTTACATATATGAGGGTGTGCTGGAGTGTTTATGTACCACATGCACACAGGGACCCACAGAGGCCAAAAGAGGGCACCAGATTCCCTGGAACTTGAGTTACAGAGGGGTGTGTGTGTGTGTGTGTGTGTGTGTGTGTGTGTGTGTGCGTGCACACACACGCTCTAGCAGTGAAGCACTCTTAACCACGGAGCCATCTCTCCAACCCTTTCTAAGACTTTTTTAACAAAAACAGAAGTGGACCTTGTGAGGAGGAAATGGTCTCTCAAGAGAAAAGCCAGAGGACAGAAGGTAGCTAGAAAGCTGTGTCTGAAGCAGCCTGCAGGATGCCAACTTCACCACATGCACTCTCTAGCCCCCAAGTAGGGATCAGGACTCAGTAGAGATTTAAGGACTTGGTCCCACTATTTCAGATGGCATAGATTCCTGTGGCTCCTAGCGTGTCAAGCCTGGAGGAGTTGAGAACATTGTAGCTACATAAGTTCACCTTTTTTTTCCCAGGGAATTAAAATATTTTAAAATATAGAGGTGGTAAAATAGCTTGCTGTTACATTAAACTGCCAAGTTCGGCAAAATGGCCGTATAATGCTCTCTTTCTTTCCATGACAAGAATGCAGCCTGACAAACGGTGCCATAAAGAAACTCAGAGTTCCTGGGTTTACTTAGTAGGTTGGGAGAACAGAAAGAAAGAAAGAAAGAAAGAAAGGGAAAAAAACAACTCTCCCAGCATGCTGGGTGGGAAATAATTGCTGACAGGTGAGTAACACAACTATATGAGAACAATGGAAGTGAAAGCTTGCCTTGGACAGCTAGAGCTTTATTTTATATTTTATATTCCAAGAAGAGAATGTAAATGAAGGTCACAGCATGTGTGCTGGCTTTTCCAAGAATTTGTTTCCCTCCCACCCTATCTCCCACCCTCCCCTCTCTCTCCCCTTCCCTCTCTCTCTCCATCCCTCTCTCCATCCCTCTCCTTTCTCCCTCCCTCTCTTCCTCTCTTTCTCCCTTTCTCCCCCCTCCCCACCCCCACCTCTGTTCCTCCCTGCTGTTGTGTGACAAATTTTTTCCTAGGGAAGACACAGCACACGGCTACTCAGTCCAGATAGAGAATCCCTGACAGACCAAAGTACAGTCACCGGCAAAGTCCAACTTGGTGAACCAATAAGTTGTCTTGGGGTTCCTGACAGAATTATGGGTAAGGGGTTACTCACAGGAGCAGAAATGCCTCGGGAAGCACCATCAAGGTCCTCCTGAGCATGGGTGAGGATTTACAAAAGCTTGGGACCCGGAGCACACCAAGCAGCCTGCAGACGGCTCAACAGATTGGAGAGTGATCTCTCTAGGTACCTCAGTTGGTCTAAACCTCTCCCAGACAGCTCGCCTGGTCTCTGCCTCTTCCACGCAGCTGGTCTGGTTTCAGTCTTCTTTGTGTCTTGGCTTGTCTGCATTTAGGCAGTTCTATTTGACTAGTCTTAGAGGGACTCTCAGCTTTTATTGCATACGCTAACAGGGAGGAACCTAGCGAATCTGGCCAGTCTGGGGGACTTCCTAGTGAATCTGGCCAGACTAGGGGACTTCCTGAAGCTATTTGAGTTGTTTACCTTCCTGCCTAAGGTGCTTCCCAGCAGGATCCAGAGAAAACTGGTACACAACACCTGTCTTTCTCCCCACCCACACCCTGGCCTTTTTCTAGTTCTTTTCTTTTCTTTTTCTGGTTTTTCAAGACAGGGTTTCTCTGTATAGCCCTGGCTGTCCTGGAACTTATTCTGTAGACCAGGCTAGCCTCGAATTCAGAAATCCACCTCCCTCTGCTTTCCAAGTGCTGGGATTAAAGGCATGCACCACCACTGCTTGGCTTAGTTATTTTCTTTCTACTGTGGCAGAATACCTGACAGAGATTCAAGGGGGGAAGGATTTATTCTGGCTCCTGGTTTCAGAGGACTTTTTTGCTCAGAACTGTGCTGGCTAGTTTTATTTCAACATGACACAAGCTATATTCACACAAGAGGAGAGGAAGAGGGAACCTCAATTAAGAAAACGCTCCACAAGATCAGGCTGTAAGCAGACAAACCTGTAGGACAGTTTCTTAATTCATGATCCCATTGTGAGTGGAGCCACCCCAGGCTGGTGGTCCTGGCTTCTATAAGAAAGGAGGCTGAGCAAGCCACAAAGAGCAAATCCGGAAGTAGCACCCCTGTATGGCCTCTGCATCAGCTCCTTCCTCCAGGTTTCTGCCCTGTTTGAGTTCCTGTCCTGACTTCCCTCGATGGACTGTGACTTGGTATATGTAAGCCAAATAAACCATTTCCTCCCGAAGTTACATTGGTCATGATGTTTTACCACAGCAATAGAAATCCCCAATAGGACAACTACCATGAGTACTGGCCTCTGGTAAAGACCATGACAGCAGAAGACTGTGCCCATGACAGCACATAAACAAACAGTAAGGGAAGCCAGAGCCAGCTGGGGTGAGTTCAACCTCCAAAGACCCACTTCTAGTGACCTACACTGCCAGCTACATCTGACTTCAGTTCCACAGCCTCTTAACAGGACGCCACCCAGGGGATGAGCTTTCGAAACACAAACCCCTGAGAGACATTTCAGACTCAACATTCAACATCTCCTGTCTTTCTCTATTTTCTCTCTCCCTTCTTTCCATCTTTCTTTTCAACATCTCTTTCATGTTATAGTGTGCTAAGAAACCGGTTATCTATCTCATATAATAAACAGATACACTTTAACGAATATATATTAGACTTAGTTTGTGTGTATGAGTGTTTTGCCTGCATTTGTGTCTGTGTACCACCTTCATGCCTGATGCCTGCAGAGGCCAGAAGAGGGCATCAGATCCCCTAGAACTGGAGTCATAGATGGTTGTCAATGACCGTGTGGGTGCTGGGAGTTGAACTTCTGTTCTCTGCAAAAGCAACAAGTCCTTTTAATTGTTAGCCCATTTCTCCCCCAGTTTTTAACTTACTTTACTTACTTATTTATTTTGCAGGTATGTACCATACATGCCATGTATGTGTCTGGAGGTCAAAGGACAACATGTGGGAGTCAATTGTCTCCTTTTAACCCCTGGGCACTGAACTGAGGTAATCAGATTTGGTGTCAAAACCTCACACACACTGAGCCATCTCAGCAGCACACATATGTATAAAACCATGGATATATGGACATACTTCATGCTGTTTACATAAATGCAATTGAAGGAGATTTGCTGAACTAACGTCAGCCAGGACGGTGCACTTACCAGGCATCCCTTGGAAACAAGAGCATGTTTGCAGAGTTACGGAAGAAAATGATCTTCACACTTTCGAGTATTTCCTTGGCCAATCGTCATGTTCTTCACATTTATCTTCTGGGAAGAAGTTCAACGAGTGACGTATAAAAACCTGCTCTTTGTTCAGTATAGACTGATATCTTATACACTACGTATTTTGTAATCATGCCTGAAAAATATAATACGACTGACAATAAAGACGGTGTTTCGCTCCCCCACACGAGCTGAGTCCTTTGCAGCTCTGCTCATCATTTCAGTGTCGTGGTCTATTCAACCCTGATTTCACATGCAGAAGTATCTATCTCTGCAGTTGGAGTTTCTCACTCAATACTGCTATAAAGAATTCCTAATTGTTTTGGCTGTGATTAACGTTTTTAATGGCTGAAGTTACTATGTGATAAAAATGGATTAAGTTATTTCTCTATGGGGACTTCCCTTGTTTCAGAATTTCAACTATGAACAATGCTGATATAAATGTCACACATTCTTATGATATATGAATGTATGATATTGCTATGTATTTTTAATTTTTTTTTAAGGGACAAAGAGAGAAGGCTAAGACAGATTCCCTTGTAGACCAGGCTAGCCTTGAATTCACTTGCAACAACTGAGAAGGACCTTGAACTTCTGACCCTCTGCTTCTACTTCCCAGCTGCTGGGGTTACATGTACTGCTAATGCTGTTCAGCTATAGATTTAATCTTTTAATTTACTCAAGTGTCTGGCAACATATCTCTGAACCCCAGCCCTGCACCCTTTCCTCTGACCAGAAAAGTGGACGGTATCTTCCATGTGTATAGGGATGCCACACCATAGAATTCCACTTAAGGTGTTGCACGTCACATATCCCCTGAGTCTGCTACTCTCTGAGACTACTTCTGTCAGGAAGTTTCATGTTTTCTTTCCATTCTTAAGGTTTACAAAGTTTCCCCAACTAGCACCAGTGACTGTGCTATTAATCTCATTCCTTCTGCTTGGAACTTAATCCACTTTACACACTGAGATTGTTCTTAATGTTGGAGACATTTTCTTACTCCTTTCATTTAATAATCTCTTCTTCATAGTTCCCCTCCCCCCGGATCATCTTTCATATATGTTAGCTTATTCAAAATGTAGCCTCAGGAAGAATCAAACCTGTTATTCACTCTCCTGGTGATCCTGGCTTCATTCTCTCTCTTGAGCTATTACCTAAGCTGTTAACACCAGTTTCAAAAAGACCCTCAGCCCATTCACTAGCATTTTGTCTTTTTTTAGTTTTGAGACAGAGGGTCTTAGTATGCAGCCTGGAACTCTTTAGACAGACGATCGTGGTGAATTAGTTAAGTCTCTTTGGCTCCCGGCAGGTTGCACACGCACCCACCCAAGAGCTCTCTGGATTCACAAATGAAAGACACACATAAGCCAGCTGATTTTGATATGCCTTGATTAGCTCAATGGCTGAGCATCTCTAATCACCCACCCACCCCACCCTACCCTGCGCACACCCCACTCCACCCCGCTGGCATATATTCTCCCCTCTAACTTTCCTGAGTCAACTTGTTAAATCAACATTTCATCTCTGCTACCCAAGACCCAGACCCATT
>JADRCC010576858.1:0-12445 GCA_019843855.1 Hylomyscus alleni
TGGTAGTCCCCAGCATGCAAACTAAAGCAAGTTGCTAGAATGGTGTTAGCTACCAGTGAATCCTGTTTTCTGGTGTCCTCCTGCCCTTGCTATACTAAACCCCCTTTATTTTTATTCAGTTTCAGTTGTTCTATATTACCATGAACTATGTCTGATAAATATAGATTTTTCCTTTAGCATATTTATGAAATAGGCTTTCTAAAATGAAATCATTTACTTCATTTCTCTAAATTAATGTGAGAGTTAATTAGTATGTATTGACTCCAATAGTTTTATTTTGAGTACAGTTCATATACATAAAAATCCTATCATTTTTATTGAAGTAAATTTGAGATAAAAAACATGGACTTTTCTAAATGTTAAAAAAAATGTAGAATCAAAGGACAGAGTCAAACCTTTATAGCAAAAGCCACTACTTTTTCCTTACCCTAGTATACATCTGAAATAGAGGTCCAGGAAGTATAATATAAAAAACACACAAACAGTAGAGAGATCATAATTTTAACAATAATGATTAAAGTAAAGCCAAAATGTGTGACATACACACATCATTTCTAGGAATTCTGTCATTAGATGAGTTCATTATAGTTTTGTTACAAGTGCTGTATACTTTATTTTACCCACGTAAAAGTCTGAAATAGGTATGAGGAAATTCCAGTAGTGCTAGCCATCTAGAAATCCTGAGGCTTTTAAATCCACAGCTTTATAGTTCAAGTAATTGATAACTAGAGACGTGTGACTGTAGGGGCTGAAGTACTAAGGTTATTGTTCTAACACTGTTGATGCTGCTGGCCCAGAATCCAGGAGCAAGTGTTATAGCTCTAATATTTAGGCATCTTGTGCCTCTTCTCTGAATCCTTGACAGCTCTCTGGAACTGTGCCAGAGATCACTTGCCCCCTTTCTGTTTGTTTGTTTGTAGGATTCTTTGCCATCTCTTCCCATCTTCAGTCTTGACTATTTATAGTTCTTTTCTTCTGTTCCCCTACTTTCTTCGATATCCATAGTGCTTTTTCAATTTTTCTCCTGGCTCACCTGTAGAACTCTTTGGTTGTCCCTTATTCTAGTGATATATTGCCTTACAGACTTAGGGGACTTATAACTTTGTGAGATAAACATTTGAAAAACAACAATCAATTACTAGATCATAGCAAAAAATGGTACAAATAAATACAAAATACAAAGTCCATCAAAACAGATGGACGTGGGTGAGATGTGTTTGTAAGTCTGCATATACTATGCTCATGTTTTCTAGGTAAATGAAAACATACCAAGCTCAGTAGAAGATAGAAAGTTGAAAAACCTGAAAAAAAAATGTAACAAGAACTCCTGAATAAAAAAAAAAAAAACCATAAAAGGTAAGAGTTCCTTTGAAATGCTAATCAAACAACTTGGATGGATAATGATACATCAACCAGGACAGGAGTCCAGCACATTTAAGAAACACATTCTTCAAAGTAGTCAAGGCCTTCTACTCTTCATTGTGTCTGGCTTTCATTTTCTAAACCAAAGTCACACAGTCGAGTCTGTGCCCTCATCCCCAGTGTATCACATTGTTACATGACTTTCTTGGTTAGATATTGCATTCTTTGAGGTATCAATACAATTAATACAATAACATATTTCTGAATTTCTGTGTTAATCATGGACAATGAAGTATGTCTTAGAAGACAAGTTAATGGATTTCTCTTGTACCTATTTGTATTAATGGTCTTCCTGATTCTCCTTGCTTGATGATAATGGTTTCAGCTTATAATCCTCATAATTCTTTATACAGAAGTCATAACAAAGAAAAGATAGGAGGTAAATAAAATATCCTAGAGAACTCTTTGAGACCATTTCTATAAGAAGCAGACAAACATCCCATCTTGTGCCTTTCTTCTGTGTGTTTTGGGAATGTGTTATATCACTGGTGAAATTATTCACAATGTCATACTGGGGCTGTTGATATGGATTGAATGAAAACAGAATTGACATTATAAAATGGATGGAATGTTCAATATAAATGAGCATTATTTTTACAAAAATATTTTTTTCTGAAAAATGGGAATGTAATTACTTATGGGTTTGAAACCCAGAAGCTGCTGAAGAGGGCACAGACTCGACTGTGTGATTTTGGTTTCAAAAATGAAATTACAGAGAGAATTTATCCTTCCAACTCTGCATAATTATCCTAATAGGATCTGGCTTTGAAACAAGGACTAATGCTTTCAACTTTTTTAGGGGCTTGTTTAAAATTTGATACAAAAAAGAAGATGATTTATATATTACCGAATGGGACACACATTAATAGATTTTATAAAATTTCAAAATTATCAAATCTTCCTCTTCATTCTTGAAACACAAAATTTAGATTTGGGTTTCGATTTTTCTACAGATAGAGTTAAATTATTTATACTTCAGGAGTAAGAACAATATGATTTTCTAATTACACAAATACTAAAAGAACTTATTAAGCTACAATGACCTTAAGAATAACAATTGAGTTTTCTGTCTGTGCGCAGAGCTGATCCTTTGCCACAGCTCTCCATACCCAAATACCACCAGGAGAGAGCTGGTCTCCCAGGAGTGCTGTGCTTGCTTACCTGTGAGCACAGGGTAGACAAGCCACAGTCAGAGACACCAAGACTAGCTAACTCCAGAGATAACCAGAAGGCAAGAGGCAAGGACAAGAATATCAGCATCAGAAACCAAGGCTACTTGGCATCATCATAACCAATTCTACCAACACAATGAGCCCTGGATACTCCAACACACCAGAAGAGCAGAACTCTGATTAAAAAAAAAAATCACATCTCATGATGATGATGGAGGAGAAGAACATAAATAACTGCCTGAAAGAAATACTGGAGAACACAGGTAAACAGCTAGAAGCCGTTAAAGAGGAAACACAAAAATCCCTTAAAGAATAACAGGAAAACACAAACAAATAGAAGAAGGAATTGAACAAAACCATCCAACATCTAAAAATGGACAAAGAAACAAGAGAGCATCACAAAGGGAGACAACTCTGGAGATAGAAAACCTAGAAGAGATCAGGAGTCGTAGATGCAAGCATCACCAACAGAATACAAGAGATAGAGAGATAATCTCAGGTACATAAGACACCATAGAAAACATTGACACTGCATTCAAAGAAAACGCAAAGTGGAGAAAGCTCCTAACCCAAAATATCCAGGAAATTCAGGACACAATGAGAAGATCAAACCTAAAGATAATAGCTATAGAAAAGAGTGATAATTCTCAACTTAAAGGGCCGGAAAATATCTTCAACAAAATTATAAAGGAAAACTTCGTGAAAAGAAAGAAAGATATGTACATAAACATAAAAGAAGCCTATAGAACTTCAAATAGATTGGAGTAGAAAAGAAATTTCTCCCATCACATAATAGTCTAAACATCAAAAGCACACAACAAAGAAAGAATATTAAAAGCAGTAAGGAAAAAAGGTCAAATAACCTATAAAGGCAGACCTATCAGAATTACACCAAACTTCTCACCAGAGACTATGAAAGCTAGAAGGTCCTGGGTAGATGTCATACAGACCCTAAGAGAAAGCAAATGCCAGCCCAGGCTACTATACCCAGTAAAACTCTCAGAAACCACAAATGGAGAAACCAAGATAATCCATGAAATACCAAATTTATACAATATCTTTCCACGAATACAGCCCTACAAAGGATAGATGGAAAACTCCAACACAAGGAGGGAAACCATACCCTAGAAAATGCAAGAAAGTAATCATGTTTCTACAAACCCAAAAAGAAAATAGCCACACAAACATAATTCCACCTCTAACAACAAAAATAACAGGAAGCAGCAATCACTATTCCTTAATATCTCCTAACATCAATGGATTCAAAAGGAAGTCAAATGGATAGAAATTGGAAAGGAAAAAGTCAAAATCTCACTATTTGTAGATGACATAATAGTATACTTAAGTGACTCCAAAAATTCCACTGTAGATACTATCTCTGTGCCTTCTAGTTACTCTAGCTAAGATTTCTCATTTTTGTTGATTTTCTCAAAGAACCAGCTACCAGTTTGGTTGATTCTTTGTATAGTTCTTTTTGTTTCCACTTGGTTGATTTCATCCCTGAGTTTGATTATTTCCTGTGGTCTACTCCTTCTGCCTTTATTACACACATTCATATATTATATATCATGGCAAAATACAAAAGAAATCAAGGGATATTCAATTTAACACTGCGCAAGTTCTACTGAGAAAAGTTCTGTTAAAAGCAAGCTTGATTGAATCAGACACTGAACATCTATAGATAAGAAATATATATTTCATGTGGAAAATTGTTAATATTGTTAAATAATTGAAGTTTCCAACTAAGTACCACCTTCTACATTTATTTAAATAGATTATTTTCTCACACACTCTAATTATACACACATTTCAAGAATATAGTTTATATGACACTAAATTTATCCACATGATTCTCTGACAGAAAAGTAGAAATTAATAATGTCTGGAAGAATGTTCACTTTTATGAGAATGATACAAATGAAGGAATTTAAACCAAATTTGGGGAAAGTGTGTGTGTGTGTGTGTGTGTGTGTGTGTGTGTGTGTGTGTATGTAGTGTGTATGTTTGCCTGATTGTTTATATGCAGGTCTTGCTTAGGTAACCCTAGTGTGAAGTCCAGCTTCCCTATCATAGAAAAGGCACTATCTTAAAGAATATATTTTATATAACACTAAATTTATCCACATGATTCTCTGACAGAAAAGTAGAAGTTAATAATGTCTGGAAGAATATTCACTTCTATGAGAATGATAGAAATGAAGGAATTTAAACCAAATTTGGAGAAAGGGTGTGTGTTTGTGTGTGTGTGTGTGTGTGTGTGTCTGTGTGTGTGTATGTTTGCAGAATGTAAATGTGTGTATACATTCTTCTGTAGTACATGGGGAGTATTACAAAAATTCTAAAAGAGTCAAGATGAATCCAGCAGCATACCACAGGGTGTCCAACCCCAGTGGATACAACACAGCTCCCTCATAGGAGGCTCAGGAAACACAGTGGAAGAAGGGGCAGAAACATTGCAATAACTAGATGACCAGGACATCTGCTTTAAGATAGTGCCTTCTCTATGATAGGGAAGCTAGACTTCACACTAGGGTTACGTAAACAAGACCCGCACAATGATAATACAACTTGATATTCCAACACAGATGGAGGAGATCATGCAATGTTCTACACTTAGACGAAAACCTGAAGGAAATTAATTACTGCAAAGAGAGAGAGAGAAATGGAGGGACAGAGATAGAAAGAGAAAGAATCAGTTTTATCCAGGCACAAGGCCCTGGATAGGTTATACAAACCCAAGGAGCTAGCCCTAAAATTATATACCTACAAGAACACAAAATGGACTCAACAGTTTATGTGTGTGTGTGTGTGTGCGCATGTGCGCGCGCGTGTGTGTGTGTGTGTGTGTGTGTGTGTGTGTATGTGTGTGTCTGTGTAGAGTAATTATAGAAGAGATCATAAATTTAAAGGTAGTAGAGGACATAGGAGGAAGTTAGAAAAAGAAAAGTGAGGAAATTATGTGAGTACAATATGCATGTAAGAAATTCTCAAAAAAATATAAAACAAGTAAATAATAATGAACCTTATATTCCTGAGTCACCGACTTTAAAGTTGTGCAGTATTATGGGCTTCTGAGTCTGCAGTGATAAATTTTATGTAAATTCTTATACACGTCTTGGATAGTTGTGTGGAAGCTGAGCTAGGAGGCACTAAGCATTGAGAACATGAGCGACTTGTTTTATTTTATGTTTTTAATCCACTAGCCCGCTGCATGCTGACAGGAGTCTGATAACAGCTGTCTCCAGAGAGGCTCTCCCAGAGCCTGACATATAGAGGCAGATGCTCATAGCCAACCTTTGAACTGATTACTGGGTCCCCAATGGAGGAGAAAGGACTGAAGGAGCTGAAGAGGTTTGCAACCCCACAGAAAGAACAATATCAACCAACCAGAGCTTCCAGGGTCTAAACCACCAATCAAGGAGTACACATAGAGAGACTCATGACTCCAGCCGTATATGTAGCAGAGTATGGCCCTGTCAGGCATCAGTGGGAGAAGAGGCCCTTGGTCCCGTGAAGGCTCGATGCCCCAGTGTAGGGGAATGAAAGGGCAAGGAGGCAAGATTGGGTGGGTAGGTGGGGAGACACCCTCATAGAAGCAAGAGGAGGGTGGATGGGTTAGGGTGTTTCTGGGGGAGGAAATCAGGAAAGGGGATAACATTGGAAATGTAAAAAAATAAAATATCCAATAATACCCCTAGAAAATAATATTTAAGTTGATTTCTTCTCAATAAGCAGAAATCAACATGCAAAATTTTATAGGCAGATAATGCCCAGAAATGGCAAAGCTGATAGTAATGTTCAATTAGGGAGACCAAAAATCAGGGTAAATGGACTGGGTCCTATCCTGAGGCAAAATCATTGTTTCATGAGATTCAGGAATTAGTGAGAGAGTCCAGCTTAACTAGCTCATTCATTGTCTGGCTTACTCTGTTATATGCTCTGAGTTCTATAACAGTTTCCACAAAGAGCCCACAGAGCGTGGAGAAGAGAATATGTATAATTTGGTTTATGTTTGAAAATAACATCTGACTGTTTAGAGGCTAGTCAATTAGAGCTGATGATTCTCAACAGACTAGGCATGGGGTCTCTCTAGAACATCTCGAGCATCAGCTATGTGGTCAAATCTGTAAATTATAAAAATCCCAAATATAGATGAACTATTTGCTTTTGGTATTTAATTAAGTTTGGAGAAGTGTTCACAATGAGAGTTTGGAACAAATGTTAAACAGTTCTAATATAATTAAAAGTTAGCAAAATATTACTATTAATAGCAATATAATATATAATTATAGCATTAACAGTTTTCTGTGTTATATTAGAACTGTATCAGTACTACAGTGGTTATAACTCTTACATTTGACATTTTTACCTCAGTTTCAAACAGCAACAAGAACAAACTGTTCAGATATATATTTTAGCAAATCAGAGACTGCAGCTTCTAGGACAGCCCTCCATATATTAAAAGCTAAAGAAGGAGACAATAAATCATGTCTCATACTAAAATATTCAAAGCAGTGCTGCTGTATAAATTTATAGGATGAATTTTACAGTTTCAGAAGATTTATTTTCTCTATATAGAAAAATTTATAGATATGATAGGGTATGAATAAAAGAAATAACTTATCATCAATAAGCACATTTTGATGAATTGAAGAGTGATCTGTGTTTATGTTCTGCACTCTGCTAAACAGATGAGCTGTGTTGTTTCTGCCTTAACTTGCTTTTCTCAAATGTCAGTCTGTGAGCAGGAACATAATTAGAGATAGTATAGGTAGGGCTAGGGTGAAGCCAAAAACTAATAAATTATTCTTATAACTGACTGGAGAAGGAAGGTTTGACTGACCATTCTCTCTTTGTCTATCTTTCTGTGCAGCCCTTATCATCAATGTATGCTCCTAAATGTTCATCTCTATATGTGAGCATAAGATGCAGCTTCTCTTTGAGCCCATGGTACCTGTGTCACTTGTCTGCCACTTGGAGGAGAGCTCTAGGAGCTATGATAACTGAACCAAAGTCAGAATTTAATTTTGGAAAAATGATTTATGGTAGATAATTAAAATAATTATTTTTTTATCATTGCTTGCAGTACCTACCTTTTGGTGAATTATTATATTATTTCACAAAGGATAATTCTGAAAAATATGATTCTGCAATAATTATTTACTTTTATGCCATGTAAAAGCTAATATTCTGGTTCTCACTGAAACCATCAAAGAGAGAGGAAGGGAGAGAAAGAGAAAGTGTTTGTTATTATAAGTATGTAATTTAAGAGACTGTGTATTAGAGTGTGTGTTTGTGTGAGTATGTATGTTTTGGCACATGTGGGCAAGTGTATATGTGTGTGCATATGTGTTTTTGAGTGTGTGTGTGTGTGAATGAGTATGTAAGTGAGTGTATGTTTATATATGTATTTAAGTGTCTATGTGGGTATATGTGTATATGAGTTCATATATGTCTAGCTGTGTATATGTGTATATGTTTGTAAATGTGTATGATTATATGTGCTTGAATATGTGCATTTGATTTTATATATATGTAAGTTGCATAAATATGTGACTATGTGTCTATGAACATGTGCTTAAGAATACATATGTATGAGTATTAATGTGTATATGTGTGCATGTATATGTATGTGCACCTGAGGATCTGTCATGAGTGTGTGTGTATGTGTGTGCAGAATTATGTGTTGGAATGCAATACGTATAATGAAGCTAGTCTATACTTTTGTAACCGCACACTATAAATTAATCAAACATTAGTATAAAATTATCAATAATTAAAATAAGAATTACATATAGTTACATATGCACCCTCATTCTCTTCCTATACTGTATTTTTTGATATTGTTCATTCTCATTATGCTAACAATATCCATATTAATCTGATTTTATGTCAAACTTTACATTCAAAGAATTCCTTCTGAATAGTCTTATAATATTAACAAAAAATATCTGCCTTTATGGAACAATGTTTTTCCATAAATTCTTAGCAGGTCAATGCTACATCTGCTTTCAATTAATGAAGATTCTAAGTCATTTCCATTTATCCAGAGGTCTAACAAATTGATGCAATGAGGCTGTACTCAATAGACTGCTATATTTTAATAGACTATTCCAATTTAATCTCTTGACTTTCTGCAGACCAAACAGAAAAAGCCATTGGGGATGAGGAACCTTTGATCTACAATGTGTCTTTTCTGCAAGATATGCAATGGCGCCACAAAGCTATGGGATTGACCAATCAAAGTAAACAGTTTGACTTAAGGTCCACTCCATGACACTTGAATGGCCAAGAACCAGCAACTAGACAATCCAGAGACCTGGGGTAAAACAAAATACTACTTATCTAATAAAAAATATAGTGATAAAAAGACTCCTAATGATATTCTACTAAGCTTATACATCAGTGGCTTGTTCAGCTAATATATCAAAAGCCTCCTTCTACTGCAGACAGCCAGACAGTATACAGAGAATGAGAGAACTTAGAACACTCAGCCCAAACAGGAGTTCCTCCATCAAATCCCTCCCCACAGGCTCAGATAGCCCTGTGAAAGAGGATGCGGAAATACTGTAAGATCCAGAGGGGAAGGAGGACACTAGGAGACCAAGGCCCTTTAAATCACCATGGTCAAAGCTCGGATGACCTCACAGAGATTGAGGTAGCATCCTCAGGGCCTGCACGGTTCTGTACCAGGCTTCCTGCCTACATATTACAGTTCCCAGTTCAGTATTTTTATGGGATCCCTGAGTGTGTGAATGAGTTAGGATCTGATACTTGAGCCTGCTCTTGGGTTCTTTTTTCTTCTGTTGGTTTGTCTTGCCCAACTCTGAGGCTTTCGTTGTATCTTCTTTTGTTTTGTTATTATCACTCAGAAGTTTGGTTTTTTTTCCTCCTATTGACAGACAAAAGATTGGATCCAGAGTGGAGGGGAGGAGACGTGAGAAGGGATTGAAAGGAGTAGAGCAATGGGGAACGATAATCAGAATATACTATGTGGGAAAAGAATTTATTTTCAATAAAAAGAACAAAGAGAACAAAGAAAAAACAAATAAAGATACAAATGAAGCAAACAAACAAAGGAAAAAAAAACAAGGAGAGAAAGGAAGATCCCAAATCCTTAGCAGAAACCACAAACGCTTATAATTCATCAAAAACAGTACTGTCCACTGGAGGTTTTGCATATCCTTTATGCCAGAAAGGCCACCACCATGGATTATTATTTTTATTGTTTGTCTCTCGTTTTGGTATCAAAAGGAAAAAAATCAGTGATTTTACCAGTCTTTGGGTTAGTTTGAATGTCAGCAGGGAATAAAAGGAAGACTCCAGGTCCTGAAATTGCCTGTGCTGGAAATATTTGTGTCTCTTCATCACAGGATCAACTCACAGATTTTAGAGGGGGCAGAAGTTCATCCTTTGATGAGAGGGGCTTCTGAAGGTTTCAATTTTGATATATACTATGAGAAATCTAATCATGATTCATTGGTCTTTAGTGGGGTATTATTGTCAGAGTCTAAATTACCCCAATGTCTCTTAGAGGTGTCAAGTTCACTTGTAAACATGTATGTCCCATAAAAACTTACTCATTACTGAATGAAATTGAAATATTTGCTGAATATTCTTGCTGTTCTTTGAATAAAACCTCATTATCCAATTACTTATTATATTTGAAAGGCAAAGAGAGACTGAAACCTCAGATTCCCTATGTAAGCATTTCTGTGAGAAACCTCCAGGGAACATTTCAAGTCCTTTTAAGTGTGTGCTCAGATTTTCTTTTAAAATGCAGCCTCTAAAATCTTACTGTTCTTCCACTGGGTGTCCGGAGCTCCTTCAGCAGGCGCGCTGGTTGTGAAATTTATAGCACAACACTTAGCTTAGGTTTAGATTCCTTTGAATAACCCTGCTAGTGTGGGGGAGGAAAGCACTATTTTATTTAGCTCACTGCAGAGGAATACTTGATAACAGAACTCAGGGCCCTTGAAGGCAACTGGGCCACTGGGTTCTTTGTCCTTCATTTTATGTTGAGCTGAAAGGACATTGGGTTCCATGATTCCAGTCAGCAGTATCTTCCTGTCGAAGCTTCACAGAGAAGAAAATGTCTTAGTAAACATTTCAAGGTAATTATGAATCATGTTCATACTCGAGAAGAGCAAGAATTAGACTACTTTGCAATCACTCATGATGACGTGCAAATGCAAGGCAAGAGGTGTGAGAACACCATTTAATTTCAGAGTCACTGTCCCAGGCAGATTTAATAATTGTTTAGGGAAACTGTGACATTGCTTAAAACTTTATGTGATACCTAACAGGAGTTAAAGAACTATAAACCCTTGCAGCTTTTTATCTTAGAGTCTGACCTATAGGGAAAAAGCAGGGAAACCATTACTTTTTGCAAACAAATTTTGGTTATGCCCATGTTAAAACTGTTCAGAAACAAAAGAGAAGACTCTACATTATGAAAAGATTGTGCCAGGAATCATAACTTACATGTAGCAATTTGTTACTTTTTTTTTTTTACGCATTTTTCTTAAGTAGTAAATCAGTTTCAAATCTAAGAATGGGAATGAAAAGACTACATTTCTTTCTCCCAGGTTGGTCTCTACAAATAAGTCACTCTGTCTTTTATTTGAGGGGAGAGGGTATTTATTTTGTTCTGATTTTTGCTTTGTTTTGTAGGCATCTCAAATGTGAAACACAGTAAAATGATGTCATTTTTTTATATGGTATAAGAAACATAGAGGCATATTGACTTTACCTTAACCATCAAAGACAGTTTTGACTTTATTTAGTGGGGGAATAGGTAAGGTTTATTCTGTCCAGACGGTGCCCACATTTATGGAGTTTTTGGATAAAATAATGTGGCGTTGAAGGCTTGATTTGAAAAAATAGAAGCTGTGTGCTGTGCATAGGAGTCTCAGTGAGATACAATAGATGTGGACATTCAGGTCAGAGTCTCCTTGATGGTCGGTATGTTGCTCTCTAAACATCCATTTCAGGGTTGTCACAGTAAAACAGGATTCCTGGAGATTTTTATACTTAAAAAACTGCAAGGGCTTTTAATGTACTCATTCTGATACAGAAGTGCCGTACTGAGATCATGAAAACTGCAAAAGAATGGCTAGTGATTGTGTTAAGGTGAATAACAAAAATCGAATGTTCTTTGAAATAAACTATCATCTGATTTTTGAAACAAAATCAGGAAAACGTGAGTTTTACTCACAGAGGTTTAGGGTAGCTATGGTATAGTTAGCTTAGCTCAAAAAATTTAAATTACTTACATAGTTCATTTTGCTTGAAACAAAAATCTAAAAATAATTAAGCTAGATTTTTCCTATCCTCAGAGAATGAAGAAAGGGTTCTGCTAGAAGAAAACATAGAAGAAACAAATCACACCAGTCAAGTGAAAATTTGGTTATATTTGACCCCAGAAATATTAACTTGAGGAACAAAATCAACAAATAGGATCACATCCAGAGCCTTCAAAACAAGATAAGAAAAACAAATTGACAAGTAAGCAACAATTTTTGGAAAGGGAGAAGGTATTTGCAAACTACATTTCTGGTGAAGGGTCTATATTCAAGAAAAAAAGAAATCCAAGACATTCTGTAAAATAATATATTATGTTGTCAAAATAGTCAAGAGGAGAATGCAAAGTGGCTCAGTAGTTAAGGATGCTTGTGGCCAAAACCAGCTACCTATATTTCACCCAAGTGATTTATGTGCTTAAACGAGAACCAACACCAGCAGTCCTCTGACCAATGCATACTGTAGTATATACCTAAATACAATAAATACAGTAAATGCTAATAAACAATTAATGGTAAAGTGTTCTTAAAACATTTCTCAAGAGAAGA
>JADRCC010576859.1:0-11805 GCA_019843855.1 Hylomyscus alleni
TGTAGTTTTCTACTTTAATTTCCAGTTTGGGTGTGTGTGTTGGGGGATGGGTAGACTAGCCGGCTTTCCCAGGGGTCTAATGCTTTCTGTTCATTTGTAGTGGAACTGAAGCTAGCTCCAGGCATCTTTGAGAATGAGCCATCAGATTCTATTTGTAACACCTTTTCTCGCACCCTAGCAGGCTCTTACTATATTGAGACTTGGTGGCAGGGCCATTCTAACAAGTGATGTCCCCGATGTCCCCGTGTGGCTGGGGCTGTCACTGCTCTGATGGCTTATGGGGCTGAGCATTTTCTTGTGTATCATTGGCATTCACCTGTCTTTTGAAATCTGCCCTTTTGGGTCCTCTGCCCACTTTTTCAGTAAATTTTGTGTCTCCTTCCTGTTGTATTGACCGTATTTATTTTTGGTCTTACCTGATGTCTGGCTTTCAAATCCTCTCTCCAGGCCTGTTGAGATGGCTTGGCCGGTAAAGTCACTTGCTGCCTAGATTGAGCTTGTTTGCCAGGGCACACAGAGGAAGAATAGACTAACCAAGTTGTCCTGACCACTCTTGCAACACACACACACACACACACACACACACACACACACAAATAAGTACACTCAATATAATGAATCTTTTTTCTAAATGAATCCACAGTGGCCTCTTCATCCTGTGGCTGTTTCCTGAGTGGTGCCAGAGCCTTTTGTCCTGATGCACCTCACTCACTTAGTACTGTCTGTTGCCTCAGTTTCATACCTGCGAAGCCATGCCCAAGGCTGCCTCTCATGGTTCTCTTCTATGAGTTTCATTGGTCCTGCGAAGCCACGCCCAAGGCTGCCTCCTGTGGTTCTCTTCTGAGTTTCATTGGTTCGAGTCTCGGATTTGTCTTTAATACATTCTGAGTTTATTTGGGGGCATGGTGTGACGACACATGCCTGGCACACTTGTTACTGTGGTAGCTCACTTCTGGGCACACGGTTCTCCATCTTACTGAGGTATGAACCTAAAGGATGAGTTAGCCTGCGGGTGCTGGTTAAATTACTCACTTGACTTCACTGGGGACTTAGGGGATTGGACCTTTGGAAAGGTTCATGGGACAGCTTCTGGCTCCATGTGGTACCTGCTGTGGCCACCATTTCCAAGGTGGTATCGCTCGCTGTTCATGCTGGGGGCCTTGGGACTGGTGGTCTCTCCTCACTACCCAGGAGGCCTAGGCTCTCCTGGTGTCAAGGGGACATCTTGACACGTGACCTCCCTCTCAGGACCACTCTCTCTGGTGAGCTGCAGGCTTCTCAGGACCTGGTCTCAGAACTTCCAACGTCTGGACGTCAAAACGTCTTTCCTACACGTTCTTAAAGTCGAATAGGTTACCACCCAAGGCCACGCAGCCCCGGCAAGGAAGGGATCTGATTCTATGTCCAGAGGAGAGGTAAGGTGTTCGCTTTACCCTGGATCAAAGCCACATTCCTGGCTTAGCACACCACGTCCCAGCTTCTTGCCTTCTCAGATGTCTAGGCCCAGGACTCCCACCCCTACCCCAGACATGGTTTAATTTTAACTGTCAACCTAATTAAATTAAAAAACAGTTAAGGGGTTAGATAGACTCACCTTTGGGTGTGTCTGTGAGGGTGTCCCCAGGGGGCATTAACTAAGGGAGGAAGACATCCCTGACTGGATGGCCTTATGCATGGCCACGTTCCAAACTGCACAAAAAAAGAACAAAAGGAGGAACCCAGCAGAATACCAGCATGCGGGACTCTCCTGACGGTGGACTCAACATGGTCGCCTCTTGCTCCTGCTGACTGACTCTCCAGCAGGAGCTGGTATGTCCCCTCCTGCTGTGAGCTTTCCTTCCTTGAGTTGCTCTTGCCACAACAAGGAAAGCAGCTAACACAAGCCAGGAGGAGAGTGGGGGCTAGGTCTTCCAGGCCTGTACCAAGGTCAGCAGTTGGTTCATGGTAGAGTGCTCTTCCCACGAGTCTCCCTGCCATGCCTGCCCAGCCTGCTCCAATGCCCCCCACCCCCTGGCCTTGTTGCCCCTACAGCCTATCCTCTGTCAAGCTCTTTGACTACACATGATGAAAAGAGTCCTCCTATCAACAGTTAGCCTCCTGGGAAGACATGGGTACGCGTCAGCCTGGGCTAATGGGGAGGGAAGGCAGAGCCAATGGGGAGGACCAGACTGAACACCTTGATGGTGATGGTTTTGTCACTGTAGAGGCTTGGAGGAGAGCTGAGGGTGGGAATGGGACCCTGGACTGGGGTGTCTGGGGCTGGCAACCTTTGCGATCCCCACTGTATCTCTTAGAGCCTCAGTTTATTCATCTGTAGGACAGAAGGCAGCCCTACCTCTTTGAGTTGTGGGAACACAGGATGGTCTAAATCTGCATGTCCTGCTTGTGGGAGGTCCTGGGAAGGGCTGGGCTTCCATGGCCAAGTAGGGAGAGACACAGAAACAACATGGCAGAACTCTGTGCTTCCTACCGGCTCAGGGCGAGAAGAGTGCGTGTCAGATGAACCCAGGAGCATGCTCATTCGAGCCTGCATCCTTCAGCTGGGTAGCCTGAGAGCCAACTTGGTTCTGAAAGAAGAGGGAGAGGGCACCATGGCTCTGCTGAGAGGGAATGGGACATTCAGCAGGGGACATGGGTCAGGCCAGCAGAGGGGAGCTGCTGGAGAGGTGACTGTCCCAGCTCTACGTGGTCCATTGAGTCGTGTGGAATGCCCAGGATGATAGCCCCATGGGAAGCCACACCACCCTGTCCGTTCTCCTGCAGCCCCGGTGGGCCCTTCCGGTGCACAGTGCCAGTGTGAGTGGGTAGAATGGCCTAGGCAGCCAGGAAGCCCAGAGTCTGCTGGGGAGCAGCCAGGGACACTGCTATGCATGGTAACGACACTGGCTGGCTCTTGTGGAAGGATGTGACATTCAGTACCCAGGAAATTCATTGTTATTGCTGCACACTGAATGTCAAATGAATCTGTAATGGTGGTAGAGCTGAGTTAAAATATTGTCCATGTTTCAAATGACTTGGATTATAGAAACCCCACGTGGGTGAGAGGAGGGGTGGCTGTACCCGCAGACAGACATGTATCAGGGACAGTTGGCTGGCGGGAAAGGAAGGCATGACAGTAGAGGCAACAGGTGTTGGCTGCACAGGCTCAGCTCCAGGCTGGGTTCCAGGCTCAGCTCCAGGCTGGACTCCAGGCTCAGCTCCAGGCTGGGCTCCAGGCTGGGCTCCAGGCTCAGCTCCAGGCTGGACTCCAGGCTCAGCTCCAGGCTGGGCTCCAGGCTGGGCTCTAGGCTGGGCTCCAGGCTCAGCTCCAGCTGGGCTCCAGGCTCTGTTCCAGGCTGGGCTCCAGGCTGGACTCCAGGCTGGACTCCAGGCTCAGCTCCAAACTCAGCTCTCAGCTCAGCTATGGTCTGGGCTTAGAGAGAAAAACCCTGTTTTTTAGCCTCTTCCACTCACAACATCTATATGTGTGATGACCCTCTACGCCTGACCCAGGGGTTCCACAGCCACAAGATGTGCCTGAGATGGTGACCCACCTACCCTGCAAGGCTCAGGATCTCCTCCCAGACACAGGAAAGTAACCTTGATGCTGTGGGTTCTATCCACCCCTCCACTGGAGCGCAGCTACTGCTCCATGCCCTCTGTCACTAGCTTCTGAGGATACTTCCATCTGTCCCCCTCCCACTGTGCCTCTGACCAGGACAGCCCCCACTCTGTGGTGATGTGGAGTCTCTGAAGACCCAGACAACACCAGAAGCAGAGCCAGGAGAGGAGAGGAGTGGAGTTTCTTGAAGGTTATGCCTGTGCCATCATGTCTATGCCTTCTGAAGTGCATTGCTTCAGAATTGCACTTCAGATCGGCAGCATTGTTCCTGCTGCAGATGCAGCCATTGTTGTCTCTGTGGCTTCTGCACATGAGCCACCCAAGTCCCCCTGAACCATGCTTGAGAGCAAGCATCTCCTCCACTAATTTATTCCTCTAGGTATGTGGATGGCTAATGCAGGACCGATCCTCATCTACCGCACTGTAATGTAGAGGGAAGTGGGTCAAGGGCCAGTGGCCCCTTGTTTTGTTCTCAGTCCCCAGCCAGGCTGGCTGCTTTGTGGTCCCGGTGACCTACAGATGCATCAGCTGCAGGTGGCCTTCTGTCCCCCAATCTGGAGCATCAGGGGATACGTGAATGAGGTGTCACCTCCTCCATGAGTGTCAGCTGAGGAAAGGCTTTTCTTCCATTTCCAAGGAGAGAAAGACAGAGAAGGGAGGACAGAGAGAGAGAAAGAGACAGAGAGACACAGAGAGAGAGACAGAGAGAGAAAGAGAGAGAGAGAGAGAGGGAGAGGGAGAGGGAGAGGGAGAGGGAGAGAGGGAGAGAGAGAGACAGAGAGAGAGAGACAGAGACAGGCAGAGAGAGACAGAGAGAGACAGAGAGAGAGAGACAGAGAGAGAGAGAGAGAGAGAGAAAGGGAGAGAGAGAGAGGGAGAGGGAGAGAGAGGGAGACAGAGAGAGACAGAGACAGACAGACAGAGAGAGACAGAGAGAGAGAGTCCTACAGTTTTTTGTTGCACACATCCAGGAGATGGGGCCTAGATTCATGGACGCTCTTCCCTAGACACTCTAGATGCAGAGCACAGCATCCTCCAGTTGCCACCAAACTCTCTGAGCCCCTTTCCCCTGTGCCTTGTTCTCTCCTTTTGGGGACCTCCCATATTGGTTAGCACTGTTTGGAAGCCTGATGAGGCCTTGGAGATGTTTCTGGGCCAGTCATAGCGACATCCATGACATCCATGTGGGAGGACAGACTCCCAGCGCCCTCCCTGTGCTTAGACCCATGCTCTCTGTGTGGCCCTTCGAGGAGGAGGGGGAAGCCTTCTGTCTGAGAGTCCTCTCCATTGAGGAACTGGGGATGGCTCTTGTTTTCTTCCTTTCTATTCCTTGTTCCTCGTCTTCAGCTCCTCAGGAGAGCATTGCCTAGGGACTGGTGTGCTGGGAGGACCTCCCCTTTCACAGGAAATGGAGAGATGAATAGATGGGTGGCAGACTTTCCCTGTTTTCCCCCCTTAGTGTCCACTGTGCCCTTCAGCAGTCCCAGCCTCCTTGCCCAGGGCAATCTCTGGGGCCAGTCTCCCATACAGCCTAACTGTCAAGGCTGGAACAGCTAGTGTGGCCATCTTCCCATTGCTCTGAAGCAGTGTGGCCATGCTGGGGAGGGACTAAGACCAGAATATAGACTTTTGAACGGTTACTGAGTGCTGGGGAAATTGTTCCAAGAGTGACTTGTCAGAACAAAGGCCACATAAACAGCTTGAAAAATGAGCTGCTGAGGTGCCCCTCCATAGGAAGAGCTCTCAGGCCGTAGGCAGGACCCACCCGGGCACTTACTGCCCCTCCATGTGAAGAGCACGCAGGCCATAGGCGGGACCTACCCGGGCACTTACTGCCCCTCCATGTGAAGAGCACTCAGGCCATAGGCGGGACCTACCCAGGCACCTACTGCCCCTCCATGTGAAGAGCTCTCAGGCCATAGGCAGGACCTATCCGGGCACTTACTGCCCCTCCATAGGAAGAGCACTCAGGCCATAGGCAGGACCTATCCGGGCACTTACTGCCCCTCCATAGGAAGAGCACTCAGGCCATAGGCGGGACCTACCCGGGCACCTACTGCCCCTCCCCCATTGGTCCTGGTGGATCCTGGGGATCTGTCCAGTCCCTAGAACCAGGTAAATCCAGCTGACTTCTGAGCAAAGTGGTTCCACTCTCCAGAGATGACATCTTCCTAACTCCAGTGGTCCAAAGTGACCAGACACAGACACATGCTGTCCTTAGAACACTTCTCCCAGCTCCCTGAAAACCCCCACCCTACTTCAGAGCCTCCAGGGTCACTCTCCTGCACCAGTCCCATGGAACACAGCAAGCAAAACTAGGTCTGCCAGCTATGAGTGGAGCTGGGCCCAGTCGTGGGAGGTAGACACAGGAGACAGGGGCTTATGACGTCTTTTTATTTGGCCATCCTAGGCCATCCTAGACACCCATCTTAAGTACAAAACTGGCCTTGGAGCCCCTCAGGTTGAAGGGACTTCAGTGTCAAGACAGAACCTCTGCTCAGGTCACAAGGCATGACCAGGGTTCATCTCAGGACACCTAGGACATGCTGCCTAACTCAACATCTGTCTCCTCAGATGTGGAAGGTGTTACAGTGCCACCCAGGTGCTAGCCTGGGCTGTCCCTACAGAAACATTCATGTCCAGATGTCAGAGTAATGGCTGAGTGCCGTGACTTCACCCCATAGACCATCAGGTCTGTCACGAATGTCATTATAAGCCCCACTCTGTGGAAGCTTACATGTCACATCAGGGAGAGGCCGGGACAGCACACCTGGGTCCCCATCTTGACTGTGCCCCTTTACACCTTAACAACCTTGAGTTGGTGACACAACTGCTCCTTGCCTCAGTTTCTCCACCTGTACATGATAAGATAGTTGCCTGTCCTCATTCAACCAACGGACCAAAAAATACTTACCAAAAAAAAAAAGAAAAAAAAATTACATCTGCACTTCCCTGTCATTATTCCCTGGAGAATACAGCATAACAAGCACTTGCACAGCAGTTAGCTGCATTAGGCCTTGTTAGAAATCCAGACACGGTGTAATGGGAGGAAGAGGCTCTGCAGATGCTCCGCTGCCACTTTATGCTAGCAAGGGGCTAGAGCATCTGCGGATTTGAATATCTGCAGGGGTCCCCAAACCACCTCTCACCTCAGATACAAAGGACAGCTGTGCCCACAGCCCCTAGCTTGGACAGTCAGGAGGATGATGCCCTGAGACAGCCAGGAAGCTCTTATGGAAGAGCCTGCTCTCACTCGCAGGCTCCTCTGGTTCTTGCTTCATCAATTGCCTGCAACAGGTGGGACTCAGTGGGCATCTTCCCAGGGACAGCTTAGATGTCACCTCTTCTGGGAGACTTCCTGGATTCCTCCTGGGTCACAGCTCTGCCCTCATTATTATCCCTGAGACTGGGAGGTTCTGGTGACCCCTCCCCTCCTCCCTCACAGCTGCCCAGATTTTCTGAGTCACGTGGCTGCTGAGACTCTAGAAGGCAGGGACCAGGGAGGCATCTCCATAGGCTACCCATCCCTGACTCTGACTCCTAAGGCAAGTATACTTTAAAAAATATTTTATTCATGTTATGTATATGGGTGTTTTATCTGCATGTCTGTCTGTGCACACAGTGCCCAAGGAGGCTAGAAGAGGGAGTTGGATCCCCTGGGACTGGAGTTCTAGATGGTTGTAAGCAGCTGTGTGGGCGGTGGGAATTAAACATGGTCCCCTGGAATAGGCAGCCATCTTAACTGCTCAGCCACCTCACCAGCCCAGCAGGTTGTAGTCTTAAGAGACTGATCCAAGGCCCACGAGCAATCCGTGATGGAACCACTACAAGGTGTCAAACTGTCCAATGTGTGTGTCTCCTTGAACAGGACGGAGTGAGAGCTGGTGACAAGGACACAACTGGAGATACCCGGAAGTTCACAAAACAAACAGCTGCTTAGCCAGAGAAGACACAGGGAGGGAGCTGGAATTTTCTTGGTAGTAAAACTTGCTGGGTTAGCCTAAAATTACACATGGGGAAAATTCAATCGGTTTAAATAGTTCAATTAGAAAAGAAGGTGCCTGAGAATGAATGTGCTAAGCGTCTAGCTCAATAAACTGGAAAGAGGGGACTAAGGAGAGAGGAAGGAAATAAAACCAAGCATGGAAATGGAACAAACTGCTGAACAAATTAACCCAGGAGATGACTGGCAGAGGGACAGGTGTGTTAGCTGCCTTTTGTAGTGCACATGCTTTAGTGCCTATTTCAAAACTGCCAAGAAAATAGATTTGGGACATTCTCACCACCTACAAAGAACCAGCGTGGAGATAGCATGCCATTTAGCTCTTCCTGTAACACAGACATCATTCAAAATACCACGATATGTTCTGTAAGTATGCATCATTGTTTGTAAATCACAGTAAAGTGCTTGCTAGGAACCCCTTGAGTCCAGAGTTCAGATCCCATAATCCACGTACATGTTAGGTGGATATGGGGACCTTCCTGTAAGACACAGACAGGAGTATGCTGGCTGGCAAGACTGGCCACACCAGTGAGCTCTGGCCTCAAGACAGTGACCTTGCTTCAGTTGAATACCTGAGGAAGATGTCTAATGTCGACCCTGGGCTCCCACAGGCATGACGCATGTCCACACCTAATCCCATATTCACACAAGCATGCAGTGCACACCACACTCATATACACATGAAAAAAAAAAACATGAGAAGACACACACAGGTAGTAGCAGTGAGAAAAAGTGTTGATCTTATTGATGTAAAATGTAAGAAGAGAATCATTATAAATCAGTATCGTGAACAACTCATATTAATAAATGGGGAACATTTGATGAAACAGGCAATATGTTAGTGACATTTCTCATTGGTGTAATAAAATATCCAGCAAAGGAGACTGAAGGAAGGGTTTGTTTGCACTCTTGGTCTGAGGGTACATTGCGGCAAAAGTCCAGGGTGGCTGGTCCGAGACTGTCAAGAAGCAGAGAGAGATGAATGCTGACCTCACTCTGTCCCGCAGCTCTTTTATTAGCTCCGGGATCCCAGTGATGCACTGGGGCTTTCCACAGTCAGGGTGAGCCTTCCCACCTTTCTAGACACCTAGGGTTTATACCCAGAGCGATTCTAAATCCAGCCAAGCTGATAATGAAGATTGACCATCACAGGCCATTTCTCGAAAAATACATTAATCATTATTCAAAACTATAACATGGAGAATTGGAAACCCTGGGGATCCTTACTTGGTGGTTAAGAAATTGACTTTTTTGTAGACTCTCGCCTCAGAACAAGTCAGAGCAGTTTGATTCAGAACTTTGACTGGGGTTGGAGAGGCAGCTCAGCCTGTGAAGTGCTTCCTTTACAAGCCTGAAATCCCACTTTGCCCCTACCCCAACCCACATAAAAAGCCAAGTGTGATAGTACATTTGCAGTCACAGCACTAGGGAGGTAGAAACAGAAGGATTAGTAGGTTGTTGGCCAGCTAGCCCAACCTAATCAGTGAGTTCCAGTTCCCAGTGAGAAGTTTTGTCTTAAAAGAAGGAGGGGGAGGAAAGGAAGGAGGAGGGGGGAGAGAGAGAGGAAAAGGGGGAGGAGGAAGAGGAGGAGGAAGAGGGGTAGTGTTGGGGTAATGATTCAGTAGATGCAAACATGACTTGAGTTTAGACATCCAGCAACTACGTAAAAAGCCAGGCATGGTGGTGTGGCCTGTAATCCCAGGGTGGGGGAAGTGAGATGTTTAATGTCCAGCCAGTCTAGCCAATCAGTGAGTTCCAGACTCAGATACTCTGACTCAAATATTAGGTGTTGAGTGATAAGAGAGAGACAAGCCTTGGCCTCCACACATGCAAGTGTAGACACACACACACACACACACACACACACACACACACACACACACGGTAATGTCTCCTGAGGAACACCATCACATCTGTCCTCCATCCATATACATGTGCACACATGTGCACACATACACATTCACATGTTCGCCTGCACACACAAGAACACAAACACACCAAAAAAAAAGGACGTAGCAGTTAAGAAAAATGTGTAAAGTATTGTACAGACTTAGCAAAGCGTAAGGTCAGTGCTTACCACCTTGTTCGACCAGGCGAGAGTTGTCTTAACATGTGAGCCCAGCCAGATCCAGTAGCCATATCTGACAGGTGGGTCTACCAACAGGGCCTAGTGGCTGGACTTCAGCGCTGCCAGCTCAGGTTAGCACAATTTGCCAGGTGACTAGAAGCTGGAGTGTGGAATGGTATGATGTGAAGAGAGGGAGACTCTGATGCTCAACTGGTCTGTCACGAAGGTCTGCCCAGATCATGTTGGCCACGACGATGTCTTTGGAGGATTGTCTTGACTGTTAATTGATGGAGATGGGCCCGGTCCACTATGGGCAACACTATTCCCTAGGAGAGGGCTGGCTCTAAACTATAGAGAACAGGAAAACGTGAGGTGAGAGGAAGCAGACTTCATGGGCATGTCCTTTCTCCCTGCTCTTGATTATAGACATGATGTGATTGGCTCCTTGAATTCCTGCCTTGACCTTCCCCTTAATGACGGACTTTAACCTCAAAGTATAAGCTAAGACAGATCCTCTCCCTAAGTTGGTTTTCGTTTGTTTGTTTGGTCAGGATATTTGTTATAGCAGCTGAAACGAAGCTGGAAAAACCCTCATGGAAGGAGTCTAAAACTCAGCCCGAGACCTCCTAGACCCCTCTTCTCACTGCTAAACAGAAAATAGGGAACAAATAGGGTGCTTCAGCCCCAGCTCCAAACCAAGCCGGTTCCCGTAGATACGTGTCCAGTGCCAGCTAATCAGCCCGAGGTTAAGCTGTGTGGGCCAACAGCTAGCTTGCTCAGTAGGTTATTACCACAAGGTTCCCGAGGAGGAAGGAACCTTGGGCCTGGTCCTCAGGCATTTCAGATACCCCAGACCCATCATCCTGACTCACAGGCCTATTGGTAATGACATGTTCCTGAGGAGACTCTAATCCTCCTGACTGCTCCAGGGCTCATGACCATGTTCCCTCCTGACAGCAGGTATTTTCAAGGCAGGCCTGGGAGCTCTGTGTGCCATACGTGGGGCCCTCTGAGCAGCTTCAGAGCCACCTCAGTGCTCACATCAAGGGACCCCTCCCAGAGAGACTCAAGGTGAACCAGCACCCTCAGGAGATAAACGGAGTGAGAGGCGCAGCAGTAGCTCCCAGCCAGCAAGTGAGTATAAATCTCTCTGACAAACGGTCTCTAGGAAGCTGGGAACAAAGGCCAGCCAGTGTGCTTATCCACCCCAAAGGCAGTGCAGACCGCCTGGACCCTGGAAAGCCAATCGCGCCAAAATTGATGGCCTGCTCAGAACGTTTCATTTATTACCAAGATGTGATAGAGACACAGGCAGGCGTGACCAGGACAAGCTGCGTCCACACCAGGAGGGGAGGTCAGATGGCTACTGCCTCAGCCTCTCAGAGCTCTGGTTCCCTTTCACTGCACAGCCTTCGCCCCAAGGACAAATGGGGTCAGGCCCACCTGATGAATGCCTTTCTGTAGTCAGCTCCTTCTATCAGAGCAGTCTCTTATTACTAACTAGCCTTCCAGGTCCTGAGATCTTCTACAGCCTGCGTGTCTCCATCTATTAGACCCCTGTCCCCAGAGCGCCAAGCCTGGCTCTCTCCTGAGCCCACTTTTGTACCTTCCTTTCTTGGCCTCAAGACTCTAAAGGACTTTGATTTTCTGTATACCAGGTCAGAACAAGGTGCCAACCCCAAATACCCCATTGGCCAGTAAGTACATCCATGGAGCCTCTTAAACTGTCACCTCCTAGTTGTAGGGGGCTGTTGACATTAATGATGGAGGGTTGGGCGATTCCAAAAGTGTCCAGGTGAAAGCCATGCCTTTCTCCAAAACAAGTGTACACAGTATACATGGTACACAGGAACCCCAGGCTGTAGGACATAATGGCAGACAGGAGCCAGACGCATCTTAGCCAGGATTCATACACAAGACATTCTTGTATATGAATGTGAGCATGCAAGCAACTGGAAAGGATGCTGTCTGAGAAGAGGGGACAACAGCTACATAGAGAGGGTCACGGTGCCTGACTTCACACGAGGTCTGAGAAGAGGGGACAACAGCTACATAGACAGGGTCACGGTGCCTGACTTCACACGAGGTCTGAGAAGAGGGGACAACAGCTATATAGAGAGGGTCATGGTGCCC